>JASJET010000235.1:0-175000 GCA_034092305.1 Diaprepes abbreviatus | reverse complement strand
TACGATCCTTCTTACGAAAAAAAATGACTTTTTTTCAATGTTTTGTATATTCTTAACTAAACTAGATAGAGAAAAACTTCAAATAGAAAAAATGGCTGTTTTTACATGCAAAATGATCTTTATTAGTTCCGAAATGTTTTTCGCGATTTCATTTTTTAATTTTTTTTTGATTTTTCAATTTTTTTGAAAATGAAAACGATAATATACTGTTTACGACTGTTTACTCAGTATGATACCGATGCGTAATTTTTGTACAATTTTTCAAATGTTTTTATATTGGTTTCTTCCACGTGATTTCCAATTTTAATTATTTATCATAGATTTAACTGTTTACATCTAAACTACCTACACATATAAAAATAATAAATTGAATATTTTTTCATTTAAAAACATTGAAAAATTGTCAGAAATTTATTTTCAAAAAAATTGACAGGTCAAAAAAAAATTAAAAAAATTTCAAAAAATGAAGTTTGCGGAAAACATTTCGGAACTAATAAAGGTCATTCTGCATGTAAAAACAGGTATTTTTTCTCTTTGAAGTTTTTCTCTATCTAGTTCAATTAAGAATATACAAAAACATTGAAAAAAGTGTTTAGATCAAACTTAAAAAAGTAATTTAAAACCTCTTGGAAACTCTAAAAAACTGTCTGATCAGAATTTTCTCACAAACTTTTCTACAAAAGTGGGCGCAGAATTTAATAAAGTCGAAATTTTTTTTTAAATTTTTTTGTTCTCAATTAAAACCTTATTTTTATTTATATTTATTTTAAAATCGATTTACGCTTTATGTCATCTAGAAGTGCTCGCAAAGAGCTTTAAAATGCTTTTTTCAGAATGCGATGATTCCTTACTGAAATACAGAACTTTGAAGTTCTACTTGTTTTCGCGTAGACATGGCAAAAATGATTGACGGGCAGTATATATATATAAATATATATATATATATATATATATATATATATATATATATATATATATATAATATATATATATATATATATATATATATATATTAATTTTCTTGATTCTTGAACCATAGATTACCATATTATTATTTTCTTAATTTTGTATTTTCTTGGGTTTAGGTTCTATAATTAATAAAATACAAAACGATTGACGTTTCGCCCTTTATTCAAGGCATTTTCAAAATTTTTTCCTAAAAAAATATATAATTAAAGTACATCAAATAAAAAACATATTTTACCATTTTGGAAAGCAAACAAGACACTTAAAAAAAGTAGCCAAAACTTGCACAAATATATAGGCATAACGAGCCAATTACTGAAGAACAGATTAAATGGTCATAAATATACAAAAAACGCTCAACAGCGTGAAACAAACACACACAGGACGAAAAACACACTTTTGATTATAACAGTACCATTATAAAAACAAAAATATGAATTACCAAAATTACAGATAAAGGAAATGATCGAAATTAAAAAAGATAAAAACACTGTTAACGACAGAACAGATATGGGAAATTTGAGCCACATTTACGCAAACCTAATTTAAACAAAACTATTAAGTATTCGATCCGGTCAAATAAGAATCAAAAATAGAATATCCTCTTAAACATAAAACCAAACATATACCTTATTTGTTTTTTTTTATACATTGTAAAATATAAAATATATTAAAAAAATAAAACACATTCGCATTCCCACGTATCCTCAGTAAACGACGAAAATTTAAAGTTTATTTAGAAACAGAACAGCAAAATGTCAAGGTGTGTACCGGTAAAATTAAATATTTTTAAAATGTTTTAAAGTTTTGACTACTTTTTTAAGTGTCTTGTTTGTTTTCCAAAATGGTAAAATATGTTTTTTATTTGATGTATTTTAATTATATATTTTTTTAGGAAAAAATTTTGAAAATGCCTTGAATAAAGGGCGAAACGTCAATCGCTTTGTGTTTTATTAATTATAGAACCTAAACCCAAGAAAATACAAAAATTAAGAAAAATGATATATATATATATATATATATATATATATATATATATATATATATATATATATATATATATATATATATATATATTGTACTATTTTTTTGTGTATAGGTTTTTCCATTAGAAAAATAATGGACAACAATTTTTCTGATGTTTCGCTCTACATAGTGACCTTCTTCAAAAAGAGCTGGTATATTTAATTTAAATCTAAAAAATTACAATTTTTTTATAATAAACATATATCACAGTAATTACACATTACATTCATATTTTTAATTTAATTAAAATTAATAAAAATAAAACAGATTTTACAACAGTCTTAAAGTTTAAAATTTAAAACAATACAACAGGTTAAAATAGTGAAAATTATAAAACAGTACATACCTTGAAAGTAGTTTTCTGTGTATGTTAAAAATAAAAAACATGTGTGGTGTGTCATTAATGACGTGACTATTAATCATAATGTTATTATATAATGGTCTATTTGCCTTTGTCAGAGAGAAAGCTATAAATATTGTTTTTGCTAAGTTTAATGTTACTTTTTGTGTTTGTAACCAGTTTTTATATTTGATAAATTTATTATAGTAGTTACATTCCCGTGAGAACGGTTTATGTCGCAATATTACGCAACCTTGCATAAGCAATTCTCAGATTCTTAAAGCGTCTGTTCCCATGTAAGATCAGCATATTTAAACTTATAAATATAACCCAGTATGCATAATGTTAGTTAGTCTTATACAGTTTGTATCCCATTCTTGCAATAAAGTTGTTTTTTAAAAAATTACATCAACCCCGAGTTGAAAAGTGGCGCAGTCGGTAGGATTCACTAGGCGGCTCATCGAACGAAAATCGAAGAAAGTTTTTGTCTTAACAATTAACTAGTGAATCGATCAAGAAAAACAACCTGGGAAGAAAAAATAATCAAACCATTAGTAAACTGCATCGAGCAAGAGAAAGTGGCTAGTGTCAACCCCAGCATTGCAGAGTGTGTGCAAGATTGTGTGGCTCACCGACCAGGGAGAAGACGAAGTTCTACGTCCTATTGTGCGAGAAGAGAGGAACAAGCATCGTCCTACTTCTCATAAATAAACTCCAGGGAGGAGACAAGCATCGCTCATCCTATTGGAACCTAGGCTAAGAAAACAAGAAAAGAATCAGATGAAACCAGTAATCATCACCCTCATCGGAATTACACTGTAAGTGCAATCCATTCATTCCTTCCATAAAACCCCATTGAAATATTGATAAATAAACGAATTGTTTGATTGTTATATCGAACACATTACCAATTAATAAGCTAATCAATAAATACTGTTGATTGTTATATCAAACGTATTATAAAAGTTTAATTGTTATATTAAACACTGAAATAATTAATCATAGACTTTAGAAATCTTTTAATTTTAGTAATATTAGTAATAGTAATATTAATAACTGTATAATGGCAAACCCAGATTACCAATTAATAAGATTTCAAGCAGACAACATCCCTCTGTTTGATGGTAATTCTAAACAAATAAACAGGTTTATCAGTGCTTGCGATAACTTTTATAAAAATCATAAAAATGAAACAAATGCTAATGCACCTATAAATATTTGTCTTTTCGATACAATACTAAGCAAACTTGTAGGCAGAGCAGCAGATCTAATTGCCTCGCGCATAGAATTAACCTCGTGGCCTTTAGTTAAAGACGCGATTATTACCACATTTGCGGATCAAAGATCGATAGATTGCGTAGTTCAGGACATAATTACCCTTAAACCAGAAAAAAATGAAACCCCTCATGATTTTGGCTTAAGACTACAAGACGCAAGAAGTCTTCTTTTTTCAAAAATAAATTCGTCGAACGACACGCGAGAAATAAAATTATTAAAAATCGCAGAATACGGCAATCTAGTTTTAAAAACATTTATAAACGGCTTAAACTACCACATTCAGCTAGTAGTAAGGTTAAAAATCCACAGACCTTAGAACAAGCCATGAATTTCACTTCCGAAGAAGAAAATTTTCTGTACTATAAAAACCGTAACAATTCTTTAAACAGAACAACTACAAATCCCAATACAACAAATAAACCAAAACCAAATAATTCGCATTATCCTGCTTATACACCCAGACCACATTATCCTGTTAATGTGCAACCCTTAAACCCTTATTATCATCAAAAATCACCCCCACCTTCTAATAACAGACCCCAATTTCTAGGATTTGGCCAGTGGCGTTACAACCCCTCAAATCAAAATAATTCTGGACAACAACCAATTTTTATTCACGTCCAAATATTAACCCTCAAAATATTCCAAGACCCTCGACTTCGGGAATTTCACGTTTTACGTCCCATCGAAAACCTGAACCAATGGACACGTCCTCAGCGAATTCCAAAATAAATCAGAAACCACAAACTTTACAAAACAAACCGAAATGGATAGCCGAAGAACTATTCAACCAAGCAGTCGAAACCGCGAATAATAACGAAAATATCCCCCTAAATAATGACAAAATAAATCACCCTCAATACGATGAAAATACTTCCTTAGGAAACTATTATTATGACGAAGAAAACCCATATGAAAACCAAAATTACTATGATGACGAAAGGTCACATGAAAATTCACACGAAAATCAAAATTATCTTGATTTCGAAAATCAAAATAATTATTGTGACGGAAATTTTCCAGACAGTTTTACCCTCAACAACCCACCTTAATATATCTACATAACCATACAAACGTCGATCTACCAACTATCTATATTCCCGAATTAAATGCAAAATTTCTTATAGATACAGGTAGCGGCAAAAGCTTTATCAAACCCGACCTTGCTTACTCAAATTATCCGAATTCCATATTTCCAGAAACATTCACTGTAAAAACAGCCCATGCAATTTCAATACATAATGAAGTAGCAGATATTCCAATATTCCCCTCTTTCAGAATCGCAGAAAATCACAAATTCTATCTTTTCGACTTTTCACCTAGATTCGACGGACTTTTAGGTGTCGATTTTCTAGAAGCTACTAAAGCAGAGATAAGTTTTAAAAATCATGTTTTAAAAACGCGAAATGTTACTTTACCCATACAATACAAACTTGAGGAATACGATTATGAAATAATCTACAAGAAAGGAAAACAAAACACCAATGCTGACGCACTTAGTCGAATATCATTAAACGCGTTAGAATCAGACTCAATTTTAAATAACCCTGGCGACATCAGTCTAGAAATCGATAAATTTTTAGACGAAAGTTATAGTCAATTCAATCCCGAAAATTTAGACCCAGACGACGCAAGTCGAAATATTAATCAAACTCGTGAACAACCAATCGAACCAATAAAAAATCAAAAACCCAAAATTAGAATCCTTCAAAATATTCAAATAAGACCCCCAAATAATTCTCAAGAAACTAACACAGTACACAGTACTAACGCAACAGAAAATTACTCTAACATGACCCTATTAGACGAAATAATCAATAATAAACCTCATCAATTTATAATTAAAAAATCACCCTACGATACTTATATCAAAACAGAACGTGAAAACTTTGACGGAAACCAAATCATTCACGCAACCTTACCAACAAACATGTTGACAATAAATAAATTTCTAAAAGAATTTTTAACTAATAAAACTACTCACGTTTATTTCTTTTCAAAGGAATTACGGCCTTATTTTCAACAATCAATGAGTAATCTTTTCAAAAATCTAAATTAATAGAGTGCACAAAGCTCATTAATAATGTTAAACCAGATGAAAGAGAATTAATGATAAAATATAGACACGAAGGTAAAACAAACCATCGCGGAATTGAAGAAACTCGAAATTTTCTAAAACAAAATTACTATTGGAAATCGTTAAAATCTGACATTGTAAAATACATTAACAATTGCGAGATTTGCCAAAGAGCAAAATACAACAGAAAACCACCGGATCAACCCCTAATATTAACAGAGACACCAAGCAAACCCTTTGAAATAGTCCATGTAGACACGTTCATTATCGGAAAACAAAAATTTCTTACTATTATAGATAAATTTTCAAAATATGCTCAAGCATTACCCTATGACGGAAACGCCATATCTTGTTGCGAACAACTAATAAAATATTTTTCATTTTTACGTATTCCAAAGCAAATAGTTTCTGATAACGGATCGGAATTCAAAAACGAAACTGTCAACGGATTACTAAAAGCACATAATATAAAAATACATTTCACTACACCCTATCATCACGAATCGAATTCTCCAATAGAAAGACTCCATTCCACATTGATTGAACATATTAGAATTTTAAAGGAATCGGACCCCAACGCGGACATTATTAATCTCATGCCTTACGCAATTATTGCCTATAATAACACGATACATTCAAGTACAAATTTTGCACCTTACGAACTTGTTTTAGGACATACGGATTCCAGAGATCCTATGAATCTAATACCATCCCACGTATTCACCGAATATATAGCCAATCATAAAAATAACACTCAAATTTTATATGACAAAATCACCCAAGAGACTAAAGAAATGAAACAAAAAATTATCGATAAGATTAACGAAAATAAAAAATCGAAAGATTTAATTATAGGTTCCCAAGTTTACAAGAAATCCACTGATAGGTCGAGTAAAATAAAAAATAAATTTTCCGGACCCTTCACTTTAACAAAAATACTAGAAAACAATAAGATCGAAATCGAAAATCCGAAAACAAAAACGAAAGAAATTATCCACATAAACGAAACTAAGATAATACCCATTGTTCCAGATGGAGCTGGACCAACACAAACGCAGTAAAATTCCACAACCTGAATGATCACCCAGGAATACTACCCTATAGATTAGGAACGGTACAAATCAAGTCTAACCATTGGACTTTCATTCAGAAAATTAATCTCGCCCCTTTAATCACAAAATTTGAAACCCTAAAAAACCATGCGAAAAGTGTTACCACTAATATCCAAAACAATACCAATTACCACGAAACATATTTTAATTCACTTATCTCCCTAAAGACATTCGAACGAAGAATAGTAAATCTAATCGAACAAATAATTCCGTTTAAATATACACACAGAAATAAAAGAGGCCTATTTAACCCATTAGGAACATTTCTGAAAAGTATTACGGGAAATCTAGATCAAAACGACGCGGAACAAATCAACGCGAAAATCAAAAATCTACAAGAAAATCAAAATAAATTAAAAACAAGTATTAGCAACCAAATTACAATTCTAGATTCTACAATCGGTAAATTCGAAACAATGATAGCAAATATCACGCATAACGAATACGTGTTAAAATCGCACATTTTACAGACAGAAACAATAATAAAAAAGGTTGAACTTCAACAAGCTAAGTTGGAACAAAATTATTTAATATATAATGTAATAAACCAAATTACATTACTCTATCAATCTATTTACGATATTCTCGAAAAAATCGAAGTATCAATAACTTTCGCAAAAATTAACGTTCTTCATAATTCAATTATTAAACCGGAAGAACTACTAAAGGAAATACAAAAACTAAATAACTATCTAAGCACAGATAAACTACCCTTAGACGGTACTTCTGAAAATTTATTAGGTTTTGAAAAAATCTTAACTATTAAAAGTTTTCTAGAGGACTTCAATATAATCTTTATAATAGAACTTCCACTTGTCGAAGAAAAGATATATCAATATTTCAAATTGTTCCCAGTACCAGTCCCCAATAATAAATCATTCCTTGTAAACATCCCCTTTAAACCATACCTGGCACTTAGCACTGAAAAATATGCATATATGGATCAAAGTTGTTCCGAAATCCAGCCAGAAAGTTACCTCTGTAAGGAAGTCCACACGTCTCATATAGAAAACAACCCTTCCTGTGCTGTTCAACTAATCAAACACGAGAAGAACATTACGTCTTGCCACCCCTTTGAAGTTCAGCTACACGAAATTCAAGTAACAAAAATCATTGATGGGAAATGGTTAATTACAGTACCCACCAATTTAATTAGCACAGTAAATTGCCGAAAGACAGAAAATAACCAACCCTTATTTGGATCCTATCTACTAGAATCCACAGCCGAATGTAAAATTCGAATAAAATCAATAATATTCGAAACCTATAAAACAAGTCAATTGGATTTCTCCAAAGTCAATCTACCAGTATTGAATTGGAGCTATATTAATCAGCAAAAATCGATAAATTACGAACCACCCACGATGGACCTCAATTTCATAAACCTCAAGGCAACCAAAGATATCAAGACCAAGTTGGAAGAAGAAAGAAGAAAATTGGAAGAAATCAATGTACCAATTTATACTGATAAGTCCAGTATTTGGACAATATTATTGTATATCATTATTGGAATTATTATTATATATTTTATCTATTATAAAATTGTAAAAGAATCTAAGAATGCTTTAAAAAACGAGATAAGTCACGAACAAGATAGTAACCAAATATTTTGAAAACATATACGGAGTATAAGTTTTCAACTTCAGCGCGGAGGAGTTACATTCCCGTGAGAACGGTTTATGTCGCAATATTACGCAACCTTGCATAAGCAATTCTCAGATTCTTAAAGCGTCTGTTCCCATGTAAGATCAGCATATTTAAACTTATAAATATACCCAGTATGCATAATGTTAGTTAGTCTTATACAGTTTGTATCCCATTCTTGCAATAAAGTTGTTTTTTAAAAAAATTACATCAACCCCGAGTTGAAAAGTTAGTTTTATTTTTTACACTTTCCCATGAATCCCCAGAAATGACCATTGCTGTATCATCTGGATAAGAAACTATATTTTTAAATTAAGTAAAGAATTAATATATAGAATAAACAGTTCCCTGTGGAACACCAATTTTTACAAATTTTTTGCCACTTAAAATATTGTTAATTTTAACCAACATATATATATATATATATATATATATATATATATATATATATATATATATATATATATATATAAAACCAAAGTCATTATAGCATATATAGGGTGTCCAAAATCTTTAAAAATGTAGAAAATATGAACGTAGTTTAACAAAAAAATGCGAAAATGAATTTTATCTTTAATTATTTTTTAGCAATATTATGAAACCTTAAATATAAGTTTGAAATAAAAAGACAGTTATTTCCCATGTGAGGTTCCTACTAGTAGACATTTTTCTAATCGTTTTCTAATTTTTTCGTACCCAAATGCTATCATATCTACATTTACAGTTGCAGCAACTTTTAAAAATTTTTGACCTTCAAATTTCACCCATATCGCATTCAAATAAATTAGGAACTTTTAGAAGTAGATTGCAACTCGAATTTTGTTTATGGGTTCCAGAAATGTATATGTATATATGTATATATATATATATATATATATATATATATATATATATATATATATATATATATAACTTATATACTTATAATATCATAAACAACTGAATTTTTCCATTAAAAAACTTTATTGCAACTTAAAAAATTATAAGATAATTACAACATAGATGGATGTAGATTGTTATTGACATCAGCAACAATTTCAGTACCAGCTTTGGTTAGGTCTTCAACTACACTTCCTTCACATTCTTTAAGGCTAGGGGTAAGGGTCACGACGTATTTGGTAATGCTGGCAACGTCATTTGTAATTTTAAGTGGGAGATAAATAAGGTTGTGTGTAATTTCAGCAGTGACCCCAGCGTAACAGGTTGGTGCGATAAGAAAACCCAGTTTTTTGCAGCTTGCGATTTCCTCTTCTGGAATAAATAAAACAAAAATGTATACGGATATATCATTTTTAAATATCTTTTGTAATAGGTTATTATATTTTAAAATACGTACTTAAATTGGAAACTATATTGCCATTCGATAATATGTCAGTAAGAGTTTGGTTAATTTTGTTCTTTGCTTCAGATACTTTTTCGGTGAGACAAGAGGAAGTATTTTTAAGAAATTGTTCTGGCAAAGAAGAAATGTCAAATACACTGGTTCTGACATGTTCATCTACGTCAACACCTAAAAAATAAAATTTTACATTACTTATTTCTAGCAGAATATTTGATAGATAAGTTTATGTAGTTTCAGATGAACAACATATTTTTACAGTACGTATTATAGTTATAAACTTTCTATAAGTTTATAAAGCCTTTATTTATGATAGATAGACTGCATTTTCACTGGTATAGTAAAGGCATTTTCCAGTATTTATTTCGGAGAGGCTGTTGATTATTTTATAAGTGTTATTGTGGATAATTCATAACATTGTTAAGTTAGTATCATCCTATCTGGAAAAAAAATGTAGGTAGAGATGGAAGTGAAAATATAGAAATGAGAGAAATTCCTGAGATGGTTAGGTTTGAAGATTATTTTGATTTAAAATGCGATCAAGTTAAGCATATGTTCTAATTATATTTCTGAGTGAAAAAATGTGTAATTGACTCAAACGATAAAAATTAGGAAATAAAAAAAATATTTCACCTGCTGCAGTTGCTTCTTCCACCAAACTATCAATTTCGCCCAATAAACCTTGAACAATACCTTGTAAAGAACTTGTCAAATCTGACACAATTTGCTCAGCTGCTTTAGTTATTTGAGCCAAAAGTTCAGTTATGGCTTGAACAGCAGAGTTTATTGCATTTGTAAGGAAACTATCAAGCTGGTTTAATAATTCATCTATCACGTCGTCCATTTGCGGTTTGTCTTGGTGGAGGACTGGTTTGTCGGCCTGTAAAAATTAGGGAGAAGAAATGTAAATGTACTTAAGTTGAATTTGTGTGCATTTGATTCCCCGATATTCTTGCTGTGTTTTTATCTGTTACAATGAATGGGGTCTAGCATCTTGATAAAAAAGATTGTTTGATGGTAATATTTTTTATGTTTTTCTTCAGTAACTGTATCTTAAATATCTATACAATTTTTTATTGTTTAGTATATTTTATTGCTTTCATTGAAATTTATAACCATATAAACAACTTAATAGTTTTAAAATTATTTCAAAAATTAATTTTGCGTGATTTTTTCTGATATCTATAAAGATAAAGAAAGAAGAATTTCTCAAATTAGTTACAATATGATTAAAAAGAAGGGGCTCTTCTCTAATTTCATCGGTATCTGACACCCTGTAGAAATACAATTGTAAGAATTAACGCCTCTCTATCTAAAATTAAACGATATAAATAAAAAAAAAATATTTGAACAAGTTTTATGATTTATTACGAAATATTATTTATATAAATAATAATAGGTACTAGACTTTGTACAATCTGGGTATGATAATGAAAAACTGGGAACAACAATTCTCGCTAGCTAATAATCTTATTAAATCTAAATATGAAAGGAGCTGTTGTCAAAACTCGAATACTTCTAGAAAATGTATTTTAAAATTTCTTTAGCAAACATGTCTCTAGTCTAATATTGCATGTCTTGTATGTTATGTCAATCTTTGAATTCTCTTCTTTTCAAAAAAAAACCTTATTACATCTTTATTAAAAGGCTAGATAAATACACAGTGATTTGAATTTTGTTAAGTTTGCATGTCTGCAGAATGTACCCTGTAAAAATATTACTTATTTTTATAGGTTTAGATTATTTTTTAACCTTTATCTATAACAATAACAGGTGTTTTCGTTTTCATTGTTGTTAGTTGGAAAATATTACAATTTTTATCACTTATATCACTTATTTTTTGAAGAACCCAAATATGTAAAATTATATAGTGTTTCGTTTTTTAAAATAACGCTTTTTCGCTTTCCCACTTTTTCATTTCACCCTGTATAACTAAAAATTATCTTGTAGTATATACAGAGATACTCAAGAGTGTGACAAAGTACCCCATCTCCCTTATTTAAAAATTTGAAAAAGTGTTTTAATAAAAGTTGTATAATATCAATCTGAAAATATTTTCAGTTATACATGGTGTTTCATGATAGCGGGATGCTAAAAATAATAGGATATCCTATATATCTGGTTTTGAATTTCATTGCGAAGTTTCCAACTTTTTTAAAAAAATCAACAAATTTTGAAGAAAACGTGATCCTCTATAATCTACTATATTTTTCAATCTACAGCATTTATATTACACAAAATTGAGAAAGATAAAAGTCTAAAATAGCACCTAAACAGTTACATATATATATACATATATATATATATATATATATATATATATATATATATATATACATATATATATATATATATATATATATATATATATACATATATATATATATATATATATATATATATATATATATATATATATATATATATATATATATATATATGTGAAGTAAAATGCGAACAGTAAATGCAAACTTCTCTCCATCATATCCTTTCTGTGTTAGAGGTTGCCCAGTTAGAATAAATTGTTATAAAACGCAATTCATCCTATTCCACCACCATCGAGATGATGGCCTACCTGTACCACCATACCGAGAAGAAAGTCAAAACTTACCCTCCCCGCCACAGTGATACGGCAGAGGTAAATGTTTCGTCTCTACTAGACTCATCAGGATACCGACATGCACCTGGCTGTGTAGAGGACAGACCGGAAGGAAGCATGCAAATACTGAATGCGGCTTCGACGACCTCCCGCCGGATGGCGTATATATGTTTATGCGGCTTTCACGGATTCCTCCGTGTGAGATGCAATAGTAGTGGATATATCCACATTATGCCGTTGTAGTGCTGAAATCACATTCAGCAAACGTACAACTATATGCATCTCCGCGTATGAATGAAGTAAAATGCGAACAGTAAATGCAAACTTCTCTCCATCATATCCTTTCTGTGTTAGAGGTTGCACAGTTAGAATAAATTGTTATAAAACGCAATTCATCCTACAGCACTAGCACTACAACGGCATAATGTGGATATATCCACTGCTATTGCATCTCACACGGAGGAATCCGTGAAAGCCGCATAAACATATATATATATATATATATATATATATATATATATATAGGGTGTTTCCCAAAATTTTGCCCATTTGGAGAAATATTTAATTTTTCTTTGATTTTTTACATGAAACACCCTGTATGTAACTTCTTTATTATGTAGAGTTTTCTTAAAGTTTTCCTTAACTTATCAGCACTAGTTTTCCTGGAAAATTCATTTTTATAAATTTTATACAAAAATACGTTAACCTATTGATATTTAGTGACCCATGAATATTAAACGAAAGAAGTAGACGTGAAGATAGTATTTATGGTGTATTTGTTACCAGTAAAGAGCAGGCGCGGAACTAAGGGGGGGAGGATGATCAAGAGCTTTCAGTTCAGGAAAATAGACCCAATTCTGCCTCTTATATAAGGTAACCTGTTGGAACCCCCCTCCCCCCACAGTCGGCAACTTGTTTTTTCTTGCGATCCCCCCCCCCCCCCCAAGAACTTTGAGTTCAGGAAAATAAACCAGATTTTGCACTACTCACGGGAAAAATTTCAATATTTTCCTGGTAGCGGAATTTTTTGACCTCATATTAATATTGGTGCATTGAATATGTGATAACATATCTTAAGTTCTGCGAACACGGCTGTATATTTAATGTACATAGTCACCTTAAATTTAATGTATGATTACATCAGATTTAAAGCAATAAATTAGTTTAGATTAATGTTAATTATTAAAATTTATGCATTACATAAAATGCATTTAATAAACGTTTATGAAATTTGCATCCAACTCATTTACCTTAAATTTAATGTATTTTCTTACACTGTAAAAGAAACATGCATTAAATTTAAGGTAAATGTGCTAGAAGCAAATTTCATAAATGTTTCTTCAATGCATTTCATGTAATCCACTGAATTTCATAATTTTTACATTAGTCTAAATTAATTTTTTCCATTAAATTTAATGTAATCGTATATTAAATTTAAAGTTCGATCATTACTTTTTAAGGTGACTATATACATCAAATATACAGCTAGTGTTTATTAAATTTGAGATATGCTATCACATATTTAATGTACCAACATTAATATGAGTTCACGGAATTCTGAAACTACCATTAATAGGTGGATATTTTTCCTATATAAGAAAATTGAATCCTTTAAGCAACTTATATCATAATAAACAAGAAGTTTAATACAACTTGCCCCATCTCCCGGAATCGCATGCAATATATATTGAATAATAATGTAAATTCCTGTAGTATTAGGGTACATGTGAATTAATTTTAATGTACAGTAGTTGAAATATCTTTCTAGTTACTTTATTGAAATTTAAGATACCATTTCAAATGTAATGTACAACGAACTGATATTTCAAGGAATTTGCTTTAAATTCAAAATGAATTTAAATTATTCACGATTTTTGGTATAAAATCATTAAATTTAATGTAGAATTGACTTTTATTAAAAAATATTTTCAAGCTTTGGAAACATATTGCGCCACCCTATATATTAATCTTCTGTAATTTCTATATAAAGTATTTCTTCTTACTTTTATAATTTCTGAGCTATTACACCTTGCCACACAATTGGTTCGCCCTGTGTATTTTGATGACTCCTTATTTCATAGTGGTTATAGTTTATTTAAAAATTTTATACAAATGCTAATTTAAAAATAAATATATCTAAGAAACTTACTGATGTAGCCAAAACTGCACAGCACAAGAATGCGATTAATTTGATCGCTGCCATATTTGATTAACCCACCTGGATAGTTGAGTAAGGAAAGAGTTTAAAGAGACAAATATTCATACAGTTTTTTTTTTAAAGATTATCCAAAAAAATCCTGCCCATAATGCGAGATGATATTGTTGTAAGTTGTTTGTGTACCACTAGAAAATAACCGTGTTTCACGCGCTTTATTTTGACTTTTATTTTTTAGGTTTCCTAATTAATTTTAATTTTGGTCACGATAAACAATTGTAGATATTGGTAGCTTGAAGTTGTAAGGTGAACTGTTACAAAACAAAATACTAATTTACAGACAAATTTACGTAAGAAATAAGCGGATTTTTTATCATCACTAATATGAATATAAGAATCGTTCAAGCATAATACAAAATTGTGCAAAACATTAATGAAGAAGGAATGATAAAAATTGAAAAAAGCATTAAATGCTGCTAGATTTTTGTGAAATTACGTATAAAATCTAAGTATTAAAAAGAAAGTCATTCTTTATTGACTTGGAAAGGCCAAAAAACATGATATTGTATAAAATTTATATACAGGGATTATAGAAATTAAAGGAATGCCAAAAATGACAAGAACAAAGTATCTTTATTTTTAGGGATTTGAAGAAAAGATATTAGCAAAAGTTGTTTGAGCTAAAAAAGATACATTAATATACTAAATTCTAGAAGTCGGTCGAATAAAAACCCATACTTTTCAATACGTAATGGAAGCTAGTATTCTAAAAAGTTTACATTTTTTATGCTCTCGTATAACGCTTTCATTCGGCTTTCCTAATTTGAGGATACTATGAACAAACAAAAATATTTGGATTGGAAAATTATCTTTTTTTTGGATTATTTAAATGCATTGTGGATATATATATATATATATATATATATATATATATATATATATATATATATATATATATATATATGAGATGCAATAGCAGTGGATATATCCACATTATGCATGTCGGTACCCTGATGAGTCTACTAAGAGATGAAACATGTACCTCTGCCGATCAATGTACGGGGAGGGTAAGTTTTGATTTTCTTCTCGATGTGGTGGTACAGGTAGGCCATCATCTCGATGGTGGTGGAATGGGATAAATTGGGTTTTATCGCAGTTTATTCAAATTGTGCAACCTCTAACACGGGACAACAAAAAACATATTCCTTCTTCACAAAATAAGACGAATTTTCAGCAGTTATATTATAAAAACAGCAGGAATTACGCTTAAAGCACATTTAAAAAAAAACAAAAACAAAAACTTCCGAAAAGTTCCATGCGAGTGTGGTGAAATGTGTATTGGAAAAAGCAAGCAACCACTAGAAGTGAGAATTAAGGAATATGAAACTGCAGAAAAGGAAAACGTCGAGAACAGGTACTACAGAACACGCCTGGGATAAACAACATCATATAAAATAATCTGAAGCTGCGGAAATATATATGGAACCCAACATGAAAAAAAAAATGATAGAAGCAGCTTACATTAAAAATAATAATGGAATCTTCAGTAAACCCAGTGTTGAGATACCTAATCTTTGGCAACCACTACTTTGTAACATCAAATCATTGAAGTGTGTAGAGTGAAGTGAAATTTTGCATTTTAATGGAGACAGTTCCTATATAAGCTCGTAGCCTTAAGACAAAACATTCAGTTTATACTTGATAACGATTAAAGATACAACCTAATCGAAACGTCGTAAAAATAAACAAAAATAATGACAATGCAAGTCCGACAACCACATTTTGGTGAAAATGCAAATGATGATAAAATACAAGTTTGTGATTTCGGATTGCCTATTGTATTTATATTTTTTAGCTGCTATATTTATCTTTTTTATGTTCTTAGGTGTTGCATTGTAGCTATTAAGCCGTTTGTGATTTTTTTTTCGCAAGTTGTTTGAAATATTTTAATAAATATTTTTTAAATTAAATTAAGATTTTTATGGAAAAAAATCACCTGATTTAAATCGTGATTATTTGATTAAAATCAACCTAATCCTAATAACTACTATCTCGTATCTAAGGTTACGAAAAGAACTGATATTAAAATTTTACAAGCTTTGTTTTTAAACATATAAAATAAAAGTTATTTGTTATTCAACCATATTTTTCATTGTTTCTTTGCATTATACCTGCTGGTTGCTGTGCTAAATTGTATTACTTTCTCACCTATATCTGTATGTATGTATATTACAATTACTAGAACGTAGACGCATTATAAATATTTGATTTTTAGTAATTACATCTATATTATCTATTTTTTTTTTACGAAATGTACACTATAAATACTAGGGGTGGATCCAGCCTTTTTAAGATAGGAAGGGGCTATACACTAGAGCTCCATTCGTATACAAGCCAGTACAGTATGATAAGCTATCAAAATAAGCCAGTGGTGGTGGAGGGGGGGTGACGGCCCTCCCTTGGATCCATCCCTAACAAATACATCAATTTCTAAGCGGATCGGGGAGCCTCATGCAGTTTTAGCGCCCAGGCCTTCAACGGGCTTAGTCGGCCACTGGATATAGCATCGGAATATGTAAGCGAAATAGTTGTATACCGAAAATAAATAAAATTTTCCATTTTTGTCGCTTCAGTGATAAAAGAAAATTATTTTTTATGTTTTGATCTTTTTAAAACTTGTTTGATTTATTGTTGCTTTAAAACCTCTGTTGTCAATTTTTAACGTTAGATAATGTTAGTTAATTAGAAAATTAATGTTTTATTGCATATTGAGACTCGCCGTAGCCCCCTTCACATTTTGTCGAGGCTTAAAGCTAGTCCAAGAAATTTGGGGCGAAGTTAAGGGCCAACCACTCACATATTAAAGTAACTGTATTGATCGTCTAATAAACAGAAAATGTCCGGACCATAATATGCGCTATTTTGGGTAAAGTGGAGTTATAACAACAGTGAATACGCTGTCGCCACAGAAAAACTATATCGACTAAACGTAATCGTTTCCCTCCCACTGACAAGTTTTGAAGCAATCTGCATACCTTTCCGAAATTTCATCGACGTAAGTAGTTGAAGGAAACGAATGGTAGAAAGAGATAAAATGACAGTATTACGTTATAACCCCACCCAACCCGTGTCAATTGATTGTTATGTGTGGATGTCTACCATACTATTGGTCGATCGTAAAAATAGATTAAAAATTTTTATATTGGTGGTTGTTAAAAATAACTATTCATTAAAAAAAGCAATATGCTGAACCGTTTCTTCAAAATGTTCAATTTTTTGAAAAAATAGTTGAAATGTTAATTAGGTGGTACCCCGTTATTTTCAGTATTTTCTAATTTTTAATTAAAATATCCTTAGAAAGTTGAATGTCTCGCAAATTTCAAGTAAATTTGAGATTATAGACATACAAAATTATTATACTATATTCTGTTCATATCTCAATAGTATGAGCGTGCTGTTTAAAAATTGTTTTCCTACGGCTAGTTCTAATTATGGATTTAACATAAACACTTATGTCCATAAGAGCCGAGTATCTTACTTTTAAACAATTAAGTGTAACATAATTGTTTTCATAAACACAACTTATAAAAATTGAGAAATAACAATTTGTATAATATTTGAAACTTTTATTTAAATAAGTAACATTAAATTTTATATTCAAATAATGGTAAATGCAACATTTTACTACCTTACGCTATGTTAAACACTATACTACACTACAATTAAATAAATATTATGATTATAATTTATTAGAACATATAAATTTAAACCCTGCAGGCCAACGAACAAGGTCCTTCAGAATATAAACCTTATTTATAGTACATTTGATCTTTAAGCCCCTACAAATCTTTACAAAATAATAAAAAAATATATTAAAGGTTGAATGTGAGATCTGCCAGTATCATTAATGGAGGTTTTCTGACTGGCCCATGGTTTTGGTCCCTGGTCGTACACAGTTCTTCTATCACCGGTCAAGTTTCAGGTTTTCTTTCAAACTTTGTTGTTAGGAGAGAAAGTCTTGCAATAAGAGGCTAAATGTTTAGTGAATTCATACAATAATTGATTGGTGGGTAGCTAGGACGATCGATTTTAGTCATACTACATAGAGCTGCGGTTTTTGCCGTTTCAAGGTTTATCAGTGCTGGCTTCCTGCAATTACTGTATGTAGGGGGCATGTATTCCTAATAAAGTCAGTATATTGCTTCGTATATATGAGATGTTTTTCTTGATATGCCTTTCGTTTTGTATATTAGACTCCTAAGGTATTTAGCCCTTTGTATACATTTTTGTTTAACAGTTCTAAAGTGCCAATTTAAGATAGTTTTTTGGTCTATTTTTACACCTAAATATTTGACTGATTGCTTGTTGCATATTACTCGGTTGTTAAGTTATATAAAGTAAATTTAATCCAGGGAAAAGTAAATATTTCTATGACAATCAATAACTTCATAATAATAACAACAATGGTTCTGCCTTGCAATGAACCCACTATCAAGCCGTTTGAACTCCACCAGATACGGCTTTGGTGTTAGAAATAACAACGAAGAGGTAGTCAGAGTGAATCATCTTCTATACATGGATGATCTTAAACTGATGGCTGCTACCAGAAACCAGCTGGAACAAATGCTTAAAATTGTAGAGGAGTTCTCCGGGGATATCGGAATGCAAGTGCAGTATTTTGAACATCGTTAAAGGAAAGATACAACCGGAGGCTTTTGAAATGCAGAACGGTGAAACTATAGCTGCAATGGAAGTAGACCAAACATACAAATATCTAGGTATGAAACAGGTTAAAAGAATTGACCATGGCACTATGAAGGCCGAATTGACAGCCGAATTTGTCAGGAGGGTAAGGCGAATATTACGAACTAATTTAAATAGTGAAAATTTGTTTAAGGCGCTCAACACGTATGCTTGCTCTGCGCTGGGCTACTCTTTTGGAATTGTTAAATGGAGCAGGATGGACATCCAAAACCTGCAAAGAAAAATAAGGACACTCCTAATAAAAGCACAAAAACATCAAAATCGGAGTGCTATTGAACGTACAATACTTCCAAGACACCAAGGAGGAAGAGGATTGGTAGATATTGGTAAGCAGCTCGACCAACAAATAATAAACTTACGTTCATATTTCCACAGGCTAGCAGACTCTTCCACACTACATCGAGCAATATGCGAGGCAGATGATTCAACACCGCTACAGTTGAGGGAACAAGATATTACGTCTCACCACCAAACAAACCTGGCTACGGAAGCCACTTCATGGACGGCATTCAAATGAGGTCAATCAGGACAATGTCGACAACTCAGCGTCGAACTACTGGTTGATTTCAGGACAGATGTTTCCGGAAACGGAGGGCTTCTTGTTAGCTATCCAAGACCAGGTTATTCCGACGAAGAACTATCGGAAGATCATCATTAGAGATCCCTCAATAGAAAATGATCAATGCAGATATGGCTGGCGAACATCAGAGACCATCCAGCACATAACTGGAGGATGCCAAGCGTTTGTCGCAACCGAGTATAAGAAAAGACACGACTTAGCCGCTAAGATACTCCACCAAGAGTTAGCAGAAAAGTTAAACCTATTACAGGTAGGAAAAGTGCCTTATTACCAATACAATCTGGAGCCTATTCTTGAGAACAACCAGTTCAAGTTATATTGGGACCTAACGGTTTTGACGGATCATACAGTTGCTCATAATAGACCAGATATTATACTAATAGATAAAATTTCTAGGCGAACTACACTAATCGACATCGCTGTACCTAACAACAACCTAAGGCCGAAATACAACGAGAAGATCACCAAATACAGAGATCTGGAGGTGCAAATCCGAAGACAATGGGCAATGAACAGCGTCCAAACGATTCCCATAATACTATCAACAACTGGAGTGATACCAAAGAACCTCCTGCAGAACATCAAGGGGCTGGGTCTTAGTGTGCATCTGTATAAACCGATGCAGAAAGCAACTCTCCTAGCAACCTCGCGAACCGTCCGAAAGTTCATGGGAAATACAGCAGACCACGTCACCTAGGACCCGGTAACATGGAAAGGGTTCCCACAGAGCTTCATAGTTTTGGTATCCTTGATTACCTGGTATGAGTCAATATTCCCTGGAGGGAGTGCGAAGCCGTTTGGCTTGTAAATCATAACAACAATGACACTATTTTTTTTTTACTTTTGAGGGTTAATTTGACGTACCAAAACGTCCCTTTACCCAAAATGGCGCCGAGCATACTCCGGACATTTTTCGTTTGACAGCTACATTACAATCTGTCATCCATTTTATTTTCAGAAATCCGTGGGACCAATAGGCCAACAACAATAAAATTATAAATAGCAGCGAACTAACAATTATAATTATCGTTAAATTTTAAAATGAATCTTTTAGTTCTAGAATTTTTCGCTATGACCGAACATTATACCAACGCAGAAATGACCGATATGATATTAGTCAATTTTTACTGTAAAAGAAAATAAGTCGGTGAGAGTTTACATGCTCTATCTGAAATGTCTACATTCAACCTAATTATGCGTTTTTAAAAAGAGGGTTCTGTGCCTGACTTTCTCAAGGTTATTAACAGTGATTCAAGCACGCTAATCGTTTTCAATAACTTTATAGACAAGAACCTAATTTCCTGATTCGATTGATTTTGATGCAGCTCATTTCCATCTCAATATCTTCGTAAATAAGCAAAGTTGTAGAATTTGGGGAATGGAGATGCCAAGAGTGGTTCACAAAAGAAAATTTTTCAAAGTCCTTGTACCTCGTAAAACGATACTAATAAAAACTTGCGATAATTTGAAAATACGTGTAATAGAAGATATTTTTTTGGATGGTTACAAATCATTATTTTTAAAATAATCTTTCATCTAAAGAGGAAAATAATGTAACAATCAATATTTTATTATTACGCATCAAAGATAAGATTGTTGTAATTGAAACTGATTGACTTTTAAAATCTATAACACAATTACACCATTATTAATAAAATTTAAAAATAACCCGAATCTTTACTTTCTATACAGGCAACTAAAAAATCGTCCGCGTTAAAAAAGACAGAACTCTTTGTAAATAAAATTAGTAATAATTAATTTACGGTGGTCATTTTGAAACATTAATAGTTAAGCTGTAACATCAACTAAAAAACCAGATGGCTATCGTTATATATTTGTCAGTTTAGAAAATGTTACATGCACAATACTTTCTTCTTCTTCTCTTCTTCTTCTTCTTCTTCTAGGTAGAACCAAATTCTGTTATCTACACAATGCCTCATCGATCCTCATTTGAGGTCGAAATACAGCAGTCTCTCCATCTTTTGAGGGGCCGTCCAGGCGGCCGTTTGGTGTTTGGTTTCTCTCTCATCACAGTTTTTGCTAGTCTGTCATCGTCCATTCGTTCCACGTGATCTCTCCACGGCCTACGACGGTTTCGAACCCACTTCACAACATCCCCCACTCCGTTGTCCTCACGTATTTTTGCGTTTCTTATTCTATCTCTTAAACTTGTTCCCGTGATCATTCTCAGCGTTTTCATTTCTGTGGTCCTCATAATTTGTTTTGTCTTTGTTGTTTCATTTCTTGTTTCTACGCCGTAGGTCAGTATCGGTCTTACACAGACCATGTAAATTCTTGCTTTGCTCTCAACCGTCATATGTTTATTGTTCCAGATTATGTCTCTTAGTTGGCCTGATATAATGGCCGCTTTGTTGGCTTGTGTGCGTACTTCTTCTGTTACTGCCCTGTTACTTGTTATATGTGCTCCCAGGTATTTAAACTTCCCAACCTGTTCGATACGTTTGTCAGAAACCATTAGTTTGCATCTTACCGGTTCTTTTGCTATTATCATTGCTTTGGTTTTCTCCACAGATATTTTCATATTATACTGTTTGGCTGTTCGATTGAGATGGAAAAGCATTCTTTGTAAGTTGTCCTCGCTATCTGCTGCACAATACTTAAGGAAATAATTCTTATTAGACCAGCGAAATTAGCAAAAAAATACGTTGTTTGGCACCGTATCTGATACAGTTAACTGATGGGTGTTTTAGATAGTACAAATATATATATATATATATATATATATATATATATATATATATATATATATATATATATATATATATAATTTTTGTGGTTTTCCGCTTATAAGTGGACATTGGACTTTTTCAAAATCCTTCAAGAAACTTTCAAAAAGTAGTAAAATTGTATTGTATTGTTTAATATTTTGCAGATCTTTTTTCAATCGTGGGCCGAAAATTTTGCAAAAACCAATTTTTGCACCAAAAAAATTGCGATAACTTTTTCGATTTTCGATCTCGAAATTTTTTTTTTTAATTTTGGATGAAAAAAACATTTTTTTTTTAATTCATAATGGCGCGGTAAATGAATATTAAGGGCTCAAATTTGCAGAAGATGCTTTTTGATACTTGTATTTTACCTGTGAATTTTTTGGAAGTATATAGTGTATTTACACTTCCATACGATCTGTGAACCTTCAAAAATTGGGCCGAATCTAATCGAAAATAACTGCCGCAGGCCGCTGTCGGCAGGTTGCCATAGTTCAGGCGCATTATTCATTGGCACTTTAAGGAAACTTATGCATCGCAAGTAATATTTATAATATTGATGTCGTTTTATTAATTTATATGACAGTAACAATTTGTTTAGTCATATTAATTATTAATTTGTTTAGCAACAAAATTTGGATAAACCTTGAAAACTTAGGACTGTGATGCAATAGAAGAAATTATTTTTGTGCTTTTGGCCACAATACCCTAAAATTCAACGTGTCTTATGGAAAACTAAACTATATTAAAAGTTAGAGGAACCTGGGATTCTTGACTGTATGGTGGACGTACAGATTTTATAACTAATCGCTTGTTTGGTTCTATTCGCTTTCTTGGTAGTATTATAAACATATACAGATATAGACCGCGATTTCTATAGAAACGCCTCGACTCTTAGAAAGAAACAATGCGAAATAGGTCAATAGTACCTCTCTTTTTATGGGCGGAATTAAGAGGACCGCTCGCCTGATAGTCACAGTCAACCAAAAAAAGTATTTCGTAATGATTAAATGAGGGGAAGAGGGCGTACGGAACTCTTAGCTCCGCCCATAGATACTGACCTATTTGGCTGTGTCTATTTCTAAGCGAGAGCTAGAGCGCTTCTATAAGACCGTCAGTCTACATATATGTTTATGAATAATAATATTATGTATTCTTACCTACCTATCAAGCATACATGTTTAAAATGTATTTAAACTCACCAAAATCTTATTACAGTCTCTAATTTAATTATTCGCCTACAGGTCTGTGACGACCACACACAACTTGTCTAACACAAGTTTTAACTCTATATTTAAAATTTTGTTTTCAAGTGGCACTACACCAGCTCTTTCTCGATTTCAAACAAGCATACGACAATATCTTGCAAGGGAAATGCTATGATAGATCTGGGAATTCCGAGTAAACTCACTAATTTAACGAGGATTAGCATGGAGAGATCCTCAAGTGCTGTACGGATCGGACGGAAACTTCCAACCTTTTTTACAATAAATAATGGCCTGAATGGCTTAACTCAGAGAGACACTATTTTCCCCATTCCTTTTCAATATAGTCTTAGAGAACGTAATGAGGGAGGCAAAAATTGAGTAACTATTCAGAGATCGGGGCAAAAAATATAGGCTTAAAAATAAACGAAAATAAAACCATGTACATAACCTCATTAAGAACGGAGCGGAGGAATCAAATAAGACAAAATGTCACTGTGGACCGATACAACTTTGAGAGAGTCCATGAATGTAAATATCTGGGTGTCACTATTATATCAGACAGTAACATGACTAAGGAAATTAACATTACAGAAAATAGTAAAATCTTAAATATATTTCTGACGACAAAACTAAGAATATATGATTCCATCGTACGACCGATTTGGACTTACGCCTGTGAAACCTGGACCATGACGAGACAGAACGAGAAAAGATCAAGAATTGCAGAGAGAAAAATACTGCGGAATATATACAGACCCATAAGAGATGATACAACACTGCACTACCGTAGTAGAACAAACAGGGAGCTAGAAAAACTATATGACCGACTGGACATTGTAAAAGTAATTAAAGTAGAAAAACTTAGATGGGCCGGTCATGTCAGGAGGCAGGACGATGGCCACTTCTCCAAGACGTTTCAAAAGTACTTCAAAGAAGTCAAAATGACAACTCTTTCGTGATAAATAGTTATTGTGGAGTAAAGTGTGAAGGCTCAACAAATTCCTGAACAAAATGTCGAAATTCTGGCAGGAATCTAACAGAGCGACAACGAAAAGAAGCTTTAGAGAATTTTTAGTTTACAATAAACGGGGTTGATGGCACAGATTTCCATCCTACCAGTCGTGGAGCTTTCTTTAAAGTTGATGGATCCAATTTTTGCGACCTTGATTGTCCTGCGATACTATAGTTGCAATAAAATTTCTATAAAAAAAGTGGAACCGACTTGTAAAACTACGTTAAATAAATTTTTATATAAAATTGAAATTTTTGAAGTCGGCGCCAAACTAATACCTGACAAAATGAGATTCGCATAATTTTTAAAATTTGGCCGTTTGTTAAAGTTGATGGAATCAATTCGGCTAAAATGTTTTCAAGATGGTGGCACTTCCGGTTATACGGAAGTTGATGCCTTTTCGCATATTTTAAATTAAACACCTCACAGTTTTAGATTCTAAGCTTCTTCTTCTTCTTCTACGTTGACTAGGGATATCCCTGTTTGTCATTCTATCTACACCCGCCTTATTCTGCTGATGAAGGGAACCAGCTCTGGGCCCATCTCTTTGGTGGTCATCCTGGTAATCTTCTTCCTCTTGGTCGTCCATACATACAATCTTTGGCTAGTCTCTCTTCACTCAGTCTCTCAACGTGTTCTGTCCAACCTCTTCTTCTTTCTTTTGTCCATTTGACCACGTCCTGCACATTACATTTTTCTCTGATTAAGGTATTTGTCAGCCTATCTCTGATTGACACGTTCAGCATCAATACTTTCATTTCGGTGGTTCTCATTTTCTGCTTTGTCTTCTTAGTGTCTGCTCTTGTTTCCGTGGCATAGGTTAGAATTGGTCGTATCATGGTCTTATATATTTTTGTTTTTCCCTCTATTCTCATGTATCTGTTTCGAAATATAACATCTCTTAAGCATCCTGCCACTTGTAGGACTCTTGTATTTTGTGACAGTACTTCTCCAGTAAGGTTACGACAGCTTGTTGTCAATGCCTAGGTATTTAAAGTTCATGACTTGTTCAATTATGGCATTTTCTATCTGTAGCTTACATCTTCTTGGTTCCTTGGAAATTACCATACACTTTGTTTTATTCGTTGATATCTGCATATTGTACTTCTTAGTTGATACGTTAAATAGGTGTGTCAATCTCTGGAGGTCGTCTTCGTTATCTGCGAGTAGGACCGCATCATACGCGTAGCATATTATATTGATATTGTGTCCGCCCATCTGGTATCCGCGTTTCGGTCTGATGTCCTCTATGATGCGGTCCATTATCAAATTGAATAAGAAGGGGCTTAGCGAGTCTCCCTGCCTTATCCCTTCGTTTATCTTGATGTCTTCGGTTAGATCTTCGGATGTTATTATTTTTGTGCTGGAATTTGTGTACAAGTCATCAATTATGTTTATGATCTCCGCTGAAACATTTTTCTGTTTTAGGATGTCCGTTATGTGCTGCTTCTTGATGCGGTCAAATGCTTTTGTTAGGTTAACAAAGCATAAGTATGCAGGGTGGTTAAATTCTATTGATTTTCGATTATTTGTCTCAGTATAAATAAGGCATCTGTGGTTCCCCTGTTTTTTCGAAAACCCTGTTGTTCCTCCGAGATCCCTATTTTCTCTTCAAGTTTGTCACGAATAATTGCTGTAAATAGTTTGTTGACAGAGTTAAGAAGTGTATTTCCTCTGTAGTTGTCCGGGTTTTTGTGGTCACCTTTTTTGTGTACGGGAATTGTATAGCTGGTTTTCCATTTTTGCGGTATTTGCTCTTCTTTAATAATTTTATTAAAAAGCTTTTGTAACTCCTCGGTATGAATTTGGCCTCCGTATTTCAATAATTTGTTGGTAATTAGATCTGGTCCAGGAGATTTTCTATTCTTTAAATTACGTATTTTATATTCTATTTCTTCCGATGTTACCTGCATTTTTGTAGTGCTCAGATTTATGGATTTTGCTGTTATGCTAGTGTGAATCGTATTTGTATTACCAAATTGTCTTTCAAAGTATGATGTCTATACTTCCTTTTTGATGTGAGCTGTACTGATGTATTCATTAACATTTTTTTTCTGTTTCTGAATCATTCTCCATATTCTCTTCTGCGCACCGTATAAGTCATGCTCCATGTCCTTTGTGTATCGCTCCCAGTATTCTTCCTTGCATCTTCTAATCCTCTCGTTTTTGTTGTTTCTAAGCAAAATTTTAAACATATTTTATGTATAATATCATTTATCTCAGTCTGTTTTGACATATTTTAAATTTTATGTCAAAACTGTCATTCTTCTACATGACAGCCTTTATTATTTAATTAGGGTTGGTTTCCTTCTAGAAAGGAATCTACTTTAGTATACTGCATTGATATTGTGATCATAAATAAATATCCACAGGGTGATCAAAATTTAACATTAAACATTAATTTGAAAAAATCGCTGAAGGTCAATTTTTTCAAACGTAAACCTTTTATTTTTATAATATTGTTTAGCATTATAAATAAGAGTAACTTTGAATAAAATTGTCTATTCGAAATATTTGTAGTTTTTGAAATGTTGGCAATTTAACATTTTAGTATCGTAAAAACGTTATACGGCTTTCAAGTTTTGTTATTAATTGGCAATGACGACTTAAGAAAACAATAGAGTACTTCAGAAATGTCACTATATCTCGCCATTTAACAATTATTAATAAAAATTGTGCATCATCAAGAAATGTCTCTCATGTTATTGATAAAGCTTTGTTACATTCCCCATAGATGATAAACAAATTTAAATAATCTTCGTGTATATAATTTAGTCACCCTGTATTTATTTATTATTAAAATATCTACACAGTAGACTGAAGTAGAACTGCTTCTGGAAGAAAACCAACCCAAAATAAAATAATTAAGGCTTGCATATAGGAGAAATTGATAGTTATGTTGAGGCCTGCCAATGCCATTTTTGGCATAAAATTTAAAATGTGTCAAAAACAGTTAGACTTTATAGGACTACAATTTTGCGTAGACTCTAAAAATGAAACAACATATACCCAGATAGCACAAGATTTCCATTGGATATCCAGAAAAGGTACATATAATGTCCTGTGTGTCCATGGACCGTTTATGGATGTCCATTAGATGTGATGACATGTAATCTATATGGACGTCCATATTTCGATGTCCAGTGTAAATCCATCAGACGTCCATTAATTTATCTTTAAAAAAATTCCTGAAATTAATAAAATTGTATCTCAAAACCATACATAGCTCATTTTTCTTTTTTTTTTTTGGGCAGATACACAAATTGATTGAAAATTAGCCATACTACTTGGTCTGTAAAGCTATATTATATTAAAAGCTTAATTATACAAAGGAAAATAACTACTGAACTGTAGAATATCGATTATAATAATTATACTACAATTTTAACTAAAACTAACTCCTAAAAATTTTAATAAAATTTTGGTTCAACGTAGATTTTTCCCCTCAATAATTTAAATTTCGAGTTGTCGGTAAAATCGGATACTGTAATATCGGCCTGTAGAATTATCATTTCTTAACCCTTCGGCCCGCCTTTATCACACAATATCCCTTCAGATATTTTGTGCCCATTATTGCGTTCACGTCGAGCTAAAAAAGACCTTTGGAGTTTTAGTTGAGCTAAAATCAAGTGTACTTTTTATTTGAAGAAGATGCTACCGTTAAAGGTAAGTATAGTTATTTTTAATTTAATTTTTTTTTAATTATACCAAAAATTACCGAACAAAACTACAGACATGCCCGACGAAAAGCTGATAATTTAGTATCAAACTCGCACAAATTTGAAAGTGAACAAAATATTCAGTATCAAAACACGTATGTTAAAATATAGCTTTTGTAGCTATACTTTTTCATACAATCACTTATTTAAATGGAAATTACTACAAATAAGTGCAAATATTTTGATAGGCCAATGAATTTTGTATCTTGTTGGTTAAAATGGAGCATAGATAGAGTTGTAAATTTGTGTAATAATAAAACTGTAAATTTTAGAGAAAATTCTCTCTGACAAAGTCATTATTGAGTAATCAGTCTAATAAGATTGCTGGCATTATTAAATGTTATCAAAATTTATAATGGAATAAAAGCTCTAGCAAATTTGAATAATTATATTAATTTTTTTATGACTATTTTGGATTAAACGCTAGTACTAGTTTACATTGATGTGTATTTTTGTGCAGTATAATTGTTAAAAAATATATAATAAAGGTTTGACAGTTCGACTCTAGCTTTAGACATATAATTTAATTTATTTTAATTATTTTTTAGATGAATTTTCCAAAGATTGGTCCAAATAAAATTCCTATGTGAAAGCCAATTTGTACCAAATTAGAGAAGATATTCAGGTAATCTTAAATAGGGAAAAAACAACAAGTATCTACAAGTAATTTTCTGCAGGGGTTCAACTATACTTTTACCGAAGAAAATAATCAGCTGCCTCAAGTCACATAAGATCTTCAGGACAATTTAAACTTTAAAGATGCAGTAAGTTTATTATACTTCTTCTGACATAAAAGCTGAAACTTATTCGAGTAATACTTCTTTATGTGTATGAGTCTATTGATAAAAAAAACTTAATTTTTTGAAAAAACAGAAAGTTTTTACTCAAGAAGTGCCCATTTGGATGTTTTTAAAAATGGCATAAGAACTTACTTACCTGTGGGGAATTTAACTAAGGTTTTTTCCATACATGAGGAAACAATACTAAAATCAGTTTCATTTTACAGGATTATTTTATATATATTTTTTTACTTTTATTCTTAAAGTCAAAAATATTCTTAGCTTAGCATATGTGAAATTAACGTTTAATTATCTCAATAATGTAATATAATTTTAGGTTTTACAATTAGTGAAAATTGGAGAAAAGTATACCTATGAACTCATTAAAAGATAATCTATTGTAACAATGACAGATAGCCTTTCCAAGAATTATACATATGATGGAACAGTAAAGTGCTCTTTAAAAGTTCACTATTTGTAGGTAAATTACCACTTAAATATAAAAATTTGATGAAAAAAATCTCTCTGTTTTATTTGTCATACTAGTAAATAATAAGAATAAATTGGGTGTCAGATTTCACATGTTAGGATCTTGAGTTTTCAAATTAATATTTCTGTTGTAATCGTTATCATTGTTTGTGGCTTTCTTATACTTTAATGTTTTTTGTTATGGAAAATTACTATGGAACATTAAGGCTTGAAACAGCCCCAACGAACAAGATTAAATATGACACTCGGAATTTGTTAACCATACAAAGCCATAAAATACTAACGTTAAACCTTATTAATTTTCAGCTGCGGCAGAAGAATGGGGGGCCGATAAAAAACAGCCGAAGACGAGTTAAGACAATGGCTGAAGAGAATAAACGACAGAAATAAATCTAGAAAAAATAATCATTGTAACAATAAAGTCTTTATTTAAATAAATGGTATATTTTCTATTACCCAATTCACATTGTACCTATTACTATGGAACCAGATACCTTATTCATAGTAATCCTTCTATAGCTTGGACAATTTAAATCAATTGAAGCTATATTTTGTAGCACTTGTAATTCGACTAATTATAAAATTTTATATTCTTATATAGTGTTGTATTAAAAACTTGACAATTGTAATCAATAAGGGTAATATGTGGATCCAGTTCCTGTTACCTGGTTCGCTAATGTAATTTATATCTGTTTAGTTTTTGGGACTAATAGGGCCATCTATGTGGTATGTATCTTCAGAAGTGCAGATTAGTACTGTAAGCTCTCGGACCCTAAGCAAATTCCGAAAATATCTACCATTCATGTTAGCGGAACGTCAAGAAGAGGGAACAATAGATTATCACCTATTAATCCAAAAAGCACAATACCATCGGATATTATATCCACAACCGGCTCAAGAATGTACATTATATGGACATTCAAAATTAGTCCTATTAATATCCCATGGATACCCAGTATGTCCAGCTTTGGATAAACGATGGATATCCAGTGGACTGAAGTGTGCTATTTGGGTAGGACATTTAGAATAAGCAAGAAGGCATCAATGTCCGGTATAACCGAAAATATTTTAGCCGAATTGCCCTCATCGACTTTTCAAATTTCCAAAATCTATTTTCAGAGAAATCCATAGCAGCAGTTCGCTTTGGTACACACTGTATGGAAGTATTAAAGACTTTTTGGTTAAAACATTACTTGCATTAAGGTTTATCATATGTTGTAATATTGAACGGAAAATAGATAATAAAACAGTCAATCAGTCTAAGTTTTTATTTTTTTTATTGTTTCATTTAGACATTCTGTAACGAGTATTATCGACATAACTTATAGCAAGATTTCTCAAAATTTGATTGATATATTGTAATACGCAGTTGTTTCCAAATCACATAACGCCTACATGTATAAAACAAATATTAGAAAAAGACTTTTTTAGTAACAAACACTTTCCAAAATAATATCCAAACTTAGATTACATGATGTAAGTAGTTCCCTCAGTTACCGTTACGTCGCTGGGCGTCGGAGGGTGAAATGATCTATTAATACACTCTGTCACATTGGCAACAATGGCACCACCAGCTACAGCTAATTCACCAACAACGCCTACCTCACATTCTGCTAGTTTAGGAACTAGTCCTACGATGTAAGCTGTGATTTTTGCAACATCACCAGCAATTTTGATCGGCAGAGAAACAATGGCACTGGCTATTTCAGCTGAAACTTCGGCAAAACAAACTGGAGTAACAAGGATACTTTGTCTTGAGCAGTTTACAATTTTTTCACCTAAAAATGGGAAATTGCATTAAAATTTACCCGAAATGGTCTCAATTGACAGTAAAGTTTTTAATTTTAGAAATAGGAGAATAAAAAAACTTTCTTGTGTTACCAAATCGGAAAGACTGGAAAATATTATTTATTTTCAGAAGCAAACCTTGCCGATTTTGCAAGTTTATTTCTACGATTTTATCGCTAATTTTCCTGTATAAAATTTTGTCTACAGGGTCTTCTCTAAGTTAAAGCATTTGCTTTAAAAAGTTGTAGAGTCGTTGATATTAGCGATTTAACCAAAAATCGATTCGTTAAAAAATGACTGCATTACTAGCTTATAATCCCATTACGGACCTGGTAATCTATAAAAATGGTCCCCATTTGTTTGATTCGCATTGAATCTTGCTCACCAACTTAATTATATATATATATATATATATATATATATATATATATATATATATATATATATATATATATATATATATATATATATATATCACCCTTTATTCAAGGCATTTTCAAAATTCTTGCCTCCTAAAAATATATAATTAAAATACACATAAAAAACATATTTACAATTTCGAAAAACAAACAAGACATTTAAACAGTAGTCAAAACTTTAAAATTTTTTAAAAATATTTAATTTTACCGGTACACACCTTGACATTTTGCTGTTCTGTTACTAAATAAAATTTAAATTTTATATGGTTTACTGAGGATACGTGGAATGCGAATGTGTTTTAATTTTTTAATATTTTTTATATTTTACAATGCATAAAAAAACAAATAAGGTATATGTTTGGTTTTATGTTTAAGAGGATATTCCATTTTTGATTCTTATTTGACCGGATCAAACATTTAATATTTTTGTTTAAATTAGGCTTGCGTGAATGTGGCTCAAATTTCCCATATCTGCTCTGTCGTTAACAGTGTTTTCATCTTTTTTAGTTTCGATCATTTCCTTTATCTGTAATTTTTGGTAATTCATATCTTTATTTTTTATAATGGTACTGTTATAACCAAAAGTATGTTTTTCGTCCTGTGTGTGTTTGTTTAACGCTGTTGAGGCGTTTTTGGTATATTTATGGCCATTAAATCTGTTCTTCAGTAATTGGCTGGTCATGCCTATATATTTTTTGGGACAATTTGTGCAAGGGATCGAATATATTATATTTGATTTATTCATTAGAGGAGTTTTACTTTTTAAATTTGTGAACAATGTATTTAATTTATTATGTGACTTGTGGCATACGATAATATCATGTTTTTTTAAAATGTATTTTATTTTTTCTGACAACTCACTAGTGTACGGTAATGCCACATATTTTTGCTGTTTATGTTCTGTTTTTTATTTTTACGTTATTATAAAACTTATATGTTCATTTATCAAATATTTTGGTGATAGTCTTTTCGTTGAAATTATTATCTATTAGTGTCTCTTTTACTTTTTGCAGTATTTTTGGTCGGAATTCTGGAGACTTTAGGGAGATAGCACGATCAGATAGACCGATTATAACGCTATTTTTTTGAGTTTTTGAATGATTAGAGAAATAGTTTAGATATCTACCTGACCAAGTTGGTTTGGGTACCATTTAGTTAAAATTTTGTTTTTTCTGCGTATAAGTGTCATATCGAGAAAATTTATTTTATTATTATTCTCTGTTTCGGACGTGAACTGTAATTTTCGTTGAAACTGTTAAACTCTTGGAGAATTTCATTTATTTTATTTTGTGGTACGGCTGCTATGCAATCATCGACAAACCGTTTGAAAAATATTATATTAAAATTTAATTTTTCTAAAACTTTTTCATCTAAATATTCCATTACTAGCTGAGCAATGGTAGATGAAATTGGTGATCCCCAAACACACACAGGATGAAAAACACACTTTTGATTATAACAGTACCATTATAAAAAACAAAGATATGAATTACCAAAAATTACAGATAAAGGAAATGATCGAAACTAAAAAAGATGAAAACACTGTTAACGACAGAACAGATATGGGAAATTTGAGTCACATTTACGCAAGCCTAATTTAAACAAAAATATTAAGTATTCGATCCGGTCAAATAAGAATCAAAAATGGAATATCCTCTTAAACATAAAACCAAACATATACCTTATTTGTTTTTTTATGCATTGTTAAATATAAAAAATATTAAAAAAATAAAACACATTCGCATTCCACGTATCCTCAGTAAACGATGTAAAATTTAAATTTTATTTAGTAATAGAACAGCAAAATGTCAAGGTGTGTACCGGTAAAATTTAATATTTTTAAAAAATTTTAAAGTTTTGACTACTGTTTAAGTGTCTTGTTTGTTTTTCGAAATTGTAAATATGTTTTTTATGTGTATTTTAATTATATATTTTTAGGAGGCAAGAATTTTGAAAATGCCTTGAATAAAGGGCGAAACGTCAATCGTTTTGTGTATTTATTAAATATAGAACCTAAACCCAAGAAAAGACAAAATAAAGAAAAATGATATAATCTATGGTTCAAGAATCAAGAAAATAAATAAATAAATAAATAAATATATATATATATATATATATATATATATATATATATATATATATATATATATCTTATACTAAAAATATCCCCATCGTGCTTGGCGCCTTTACATGCTAATATTGGTTTGATAACTATAAATTCGCTAAATACATCAGTCAAATAAACATTTTGCCGGGACACTCAATCATCCAGACAGAGACTCGGATTTTCGGGTAATATAGGCCTTTAGAAATAAAGCATATATGTTCTCTGCACGAGATTTTGTGACATAAACTTTTTGTAAACAATTAAAAGTCAAAAAATGCATTTTTTTGCACTTTTTTACTTACCAGCAAAAACTAAAGAAATTTTTGGACAAAATGGAATAGCCATCTTATAGAGAATTGAAAAACCTAAAAATTAGTGTTTTACCGATCTCGATATTTTTATTTGTTGCTGAGAAAAATGCAAAACAAAATCAAAATTGTTATAATATTGAACTAACAATAACTATTGCTAAATGCAACCTACGACTTTGTTGTTACGTAAGAAGTTGGATCTCTTAGTGCTTAATATGTGGTAAAAATTTCAGATCGATTCATCAAATAGTTTGTGCAAAATTTAATTTGTTTATCACAGGCGAGCGAATTTTGCAATAACATTCTAGCTCCATCGATGAAGGTACACCGATTCTGAGCACATCTTATGAAAGAATAATTCTTCTTCTACGAGAAGTGTTACATGAAATTGAGGAGAATTAATTTTAAATTTGTTTAAAATTCATTAGAAAAGCACTATCATTTTTACGTTGTAAACAAATTAAATAACTTTTTTGTTTTTGCTGATAAAAAAATTCTGTTTTCATTTTGGGAAGTTGCCATTTTTAAAATAATTTACTTCCAAAATTTATTACTATGTTTAACTATGAATATCTTAAAAATATAGTAATTTTAAAATGTATCGTATATTGCTATAACATGTACAGGGTGAGCCAACGGTTGGATGAAGTAGGTTCGTGCCTTTTCGGTGAAATTAACAAAGAAACTATATTTATTGTTTGATACAGTTTATTTTTATGCAGATTTTAAAAATATTTAGGACTCTACAGGGTGAGCCAAAAAACTAGGACAGCATAAAGTTGTATTTTTTTAAATAGAACACCTTATAAACGAATCATATTTTCGATTTAGCTTATAATTTTAAATCTTTTTTATTAAGGGTTTACTATAACAAAACTTTATAGTTTCTGAGATAATTAAGTTTAAAGAAAAAAGTCACATTTTCAAGCATCAATTCAATCCTAAATAACGTTTTCAATTTTGTGACAAATATATTCAAATTTGGATTTTAGCAAGGCCACGGACAAGTTAACATAATTTTTACCTAATATTTGCAATAAAAGCTACAGGGTGTTGAACACATCGGCTCAAATTTGAACAAGTTTAAATGAATAAATATCTTTTTTTTAATGGTACACCCTGTATATTTTCATGTTATTTAATAGAGTAATAAAAACCCTAAAAGTTTTGTTCAATATATTCTATACCTATTTATAATAGTTTTTGAGATATTTCAGTTTTTCTTATTTTCCATACTTTTTTACAGAAATAGTCTTCATTATCATAGTAGCCATGGCAAAAACAATGTAAAAGAACATTTTTCTGTGTGTCAAATTTATAACCGCAATCGCTTCTTTTGGTTTTTATGTAGTGTAGTTTGGTTTTTTTTGCATTCATCTTATATTGTAAAATGAATTTTCCAAACAATGAGTTAATAGATATGATTTATACAATAGGAAAGGCTCAAAAAAATTGCCTTCTTGCTCAAAGAATTTACAAAATGGAGTATCCTGATCGACGCCAGCCGACTCTGGTACTATTGATTATCCAAAACGTAAAGTGGTCAACAAACCAGTAACTAATGAAGAAAAAGAACTACAAGTATTGTTAAATGTTCAGGAAAATCCTTATATTGGTAGCCGTCAGTTAGCAGCATTATGTGAAACATCACAATCCACCGCTAATCGTACTACCAAGAAATATAGGTATCATCCATATCACATGGAATTACACCAAGAATTGCATGGACAGGATTTTGAAAGTCGTGTAAACTTCAATTAAATCCAAATTTATTATGCAAGGTAATGTTTAGTGATGAAGCTACTTTTAGAAGTAACGGTGCCGTAAATAGACGCAACATGCATTATTATGCCACAGAAAACCCATTTTGGATCAGAGAGGTGCAACATCAAAACCACTGGTCATTAAATGTTTGGTGTGGTATTCATCATAATCGAATTATTGGACCCCACTTTTTTAATGAACCACTAAATGGCCATAGTTACCTGAACTTTCTACAAGAAGAACTACCCCAACTGCTTCAAGGTCTCGATAGGGATGAGCTCGACAGTATGTGGTTCCAGCACGATGGTGCGCCTCCGCATTACCATCGTGAAGTTCGTGCGTTTTTGGACCAACGATATCCGCAAAAATGGATTGGACGTGGGGTTTCATTAAGTGGCCACCAAGGTGTTGCGACATCACCCCACTAGATTTCTTCCTATGGGGTTATATTAAAAATAAGGTGTATGTTAATCCACCAACAACAGTGGAAGATATGCGAAACAGGATTAGGGATACCTGTAGAACAATAACGCCACTAATTTTCTCCAGGGTCCGAGAAAATCTGCAAAAAAGACTAAATTTGTGCATTGCACATGAGGGTCGTTTATTCGAACACTTATTAAAAAGAAATAATTAATCTCAGTATTTAATAGGTAATTTTTTTGTTTCAATTTAGTATATAAGTAAATATGTATTTGCCTTGTCGTTATTGTTGTGTTAATTTTTTCACATTATGTTTAATTAAACTATTGCCGTTGTAATATAACGAATAATGTATTTCATCATATTTACCCACATTCTGTTTGTTTCTGTAGTTTCTTCTTATTATTTTACATGGCTATTATGATAATGAAGACTATTTCTGTAAAAAAGTATGGAAAATAAGAAAAACTGAAATATCTCAAAAACTATTATAAATAGGTATAGGATATATTGAACAAAACTTTTAGGGTTTTTATTACTCTATTAAATAACATGAAAATATACAGGGTGCACCATAAAAAAAAGATATTTATTCATTTAAACTTGTTCAAATTTGAGCCGATGTGTTCAACACCCTGTAGCTTTTATTGCAAATATTAGGTAAAAATTATGTTAACTTGTCCTTGGCCTTGCTAAATTCCAAATTTGAATATATTTGTCACAAAATTGAAAACGTTATTTAGGATTGAATTGATGCTTGAAAATGTGACTTTTTTTCTTTAAACTTAATTATCTCAGAAACTATAAAGTTTTGTTATAGTAAACCCTTAATAAAAAAGATTTAAAATTATAAGCAAAATCGAAAATACGATTCGTATATAGGGTGTTCTATTTAAAAAAATACAACTTTATGCTGTCCTAGTTTTTTGGCTCACCCTGTAGAGTCCTAAATATTTTCAAAATCTGCGTAAAAATAAACTGTATGAAACAATAAATATAGTTTCTTTGTTAATTTCACCGAAAAGGCACAAACCTACTTCATCCAATCGTTGACTCACCCTGTACATATTACCGTAGCAAACAATACTTACGTATACAGCTTTTTCTTACACGCAATGTAACGAATATTAAGGTTTTATAACAATAATTTAATTATTCGATTTTCCCGACTTATAACAATGTTTGCCAAGAAAAATAACACAAAAATTATTGATTTTTAATAAAAAAATTATGTGGAAAAAAATGTTTAAACCAAGTAAATGTTTAATTTATAAACAAATAAATAAATAGTATGCAAATTAAAAAAAGAATCATCAAAATCCGTCAACAACTTTCGGAGATATAGCTAATGGTAGCAGTTTGAAGTTGCTGTTTCATTTTTTGAGCGCGCGGATTTGTTAGCAACTCATCTTCCTGCCGAGTCATCTTTTAAACAACTAATATTTTTTAAACCTCACTGAAGCTTTTATTTTTGTGTTATCATTTTGCGGACAACTCACACCTAAACCTAAACTCTTAAACTTTCGAATGGCGCTAGTTTCCTTTCTTAATTGCTATTAACAATATAGGAATGAATTTAAAAAAATTGTTAACATTGACGCATATTGACCTAAGCCGTTTTTTTTTCTAAATTCGTCTTAAAATGCCAGATTCCCAAATATGAATACAGAATTTTTTTATCGGCAAAAACAAAAAAGTTATTCAATATATTTACAAGGTAAAAATGAAAGTGGTTTTCTAATGAAGTTTAAACAAATTTAAAATTAATTTTCCTCAATTCTATGTAATACTTCTCATAGAAGAAGAGTTCCTCTTTCATGAGATGTGCTCAGAATCGGTGTACCTTCATCGATGGAACTAGAATGTTATTGCAAAATTTGCTCGCCTGTGATAAAGAAATTAAATTTTGCACAAACTACTTGATGAATCCATCTGAATTTTTTACCACATATTAAGCACTAAAAGATCCAATTTTTTACGTAACAACAAAGTCGTAGACTGCAGTTAGCAATAGTTATTGTTAATTGAATATTATAACAATTTTGACCTTGTTTTGCATTTTTCTCGGCAACAAATAAAAATATCGAAATCGGTAAGAAACCAATTTGTAGGTTTTTCAATTCTCTACAAGATGGCTATTCCATTTTGTCCAAAAATTTCTTTAGTAAACAAAAAGGTGCAAAAAAATGCATTTTTTGACCTTTGAATTGTTTACAAATGTTTATGACACAAAATCTCGTGCAGGGAACATATACGGTTTATTTCTATAGACCTATATTACTCGAAAATCCGTGTCTCTGCCTGGATCATTGAGTGTCCAGGCAAAATGCTTATTTGACTGATGTAATACTTCTTGTTCTTCTTCTTATTCTTAGTATAGGACTTTGTCCTGTATTGACTGTCAATGCATCTCGTTTATTCTTGTTCCTGTGACACCGATGTCCAGCTCTCTTTCCATCTTTTAGGCGGTCGACCAGGAAGCCTTGAGGAGTTTGGTATTCCTTCTTTTGCAATTTTTGCCACTCGGTCGTCGGTCATCCTGTCGACATGATCCCTCCATGCTCTCCTTCTTCCTCTGCCCCATCTTACGACGTCCTGTATCTCACATCTTTTTTTGATTTCATCGTTTCTTAGTCTGTCGCGTAATGTATGACCCGTGATACTTCTTAGCGTTCTCATCTCAGTTGTCCGGAGTAGTCTTTTGGTTGCTGATGTGTCTGCTCTTGTTTCGATGGCATAAGTCATTATGGGTCGTATGCAGGTCTTATATATTCTGATCTTACTTTGTGTCGTCATATGTTTATTTCTCCATATAATATCACGTAGGTATCCTGACATTACGGCAGCTTTGGTTGTTTGTTCTTGAACTTCTGCTTTTAAGTTTCTATTGCTGGTGATGTTTGCTCCCAGGTATTTAAATGACATGACCTGTTCGATGCTTTGATTGTGTACAGCGAGCTTACATCTTCTTGGTTCTTTACTGATCGTGAGAGATTGGGTTTTTCCTATGGAGATTGTCATGTTAAATTTTTCAGCGGTCTTTTCAAACTTGTACAGGAGCCGTTGGAGGTTGTCTTCGTCTTCCGATATCAGTACTGCATCATCGGCATAGCAAATTATCTTTAGTTCTTCCTTTCCCATTCTATATCCTCTACCGGCCTGGTTCACCTCTCTGATAATTTCGTTCATAATGATATTGAATAGAATTGGACTGAGGCTGTCTCCTTGCTTTATGCCGGTAGATATTGGAATTTGGTTCGATGTCTTGTTGCCTACTTTAATTTTATGGCGTCAGTTGTTGACCTGTTTTGTCTGAAGCCTTGCCGCTCCTCACTGATTCCGCTAGATCCTATTTTTTTTGCTATGATTTTCGTTAGTAGCTTGGCGGTTGAGCTTAGAAGTGTTATTCCCCTGTAGTTGTTCGGGTCAGTTTTGTTGCCTTTCTTGAATATGGGTATGGTCAAGCTTTCCCTCCATTGTTCTGGTGTTTTTTCCTCGTTGAGTATTTTTCTATAGAGGGAATGTAACTCTTCTAGTAGTGCCATTCCACCATATTTGAGCATTTCATTTGTTATGCCATCTGGTCCAGGGGGTTTTCGATTTTTTCAATTTGGTGGCTGCTGTTTTTATTTCTTCTTGTGTGGTAATCCATTTTGGAGCCTGATTTCTTTCCGCATATTCATCCTGGGTTTCCTGTGTTATTGCGGGTGCAATGCTGCCGTACAGATTGTGAAAGTACTTCTCCCATTGTTCTGTTGTTATTGCAGTGGTTTGAATGTATTCGTTCACGGGTTTTTTGCGGTTTCTTAGCATATTCCAGACTTTTATGATGTAATACGAAATGAGGAAATATGTCTACCAACCAAGGTAGAGAATGTAATAAAATGTGTGGCAACTTTAAAATGGACTTGGGTAGGACACGTTGCTAGGCAGGAAGCGGACGAAAGATGGACGAAACGCATACTACAATGGGGATCGAGACGACACAAGATAAATGTGGGACGGCACACATTGGTACTAGACAGTTAAAGACAGAAGGGAGTGGAAAAGACGAGGGCAAGCCTACATTCAGGAGTGGATGGCAAAGGGCTCTTGAAAGAAGATATATTTTTTACATATGAGTTTTTTTCCAGCTTTCAAATGCCATCAATTTAAAATGCGTAAGATTTGAAACAATTGCATTTTCTAATTTGTTTATAGGCAAAGAAGAGGTATACTTTTTGTTTTACTGTTTCTACAATTTATCATAAAAAAACTAATCATTAGTGTAAATCTTCAGAAACAAAATTGCAATTGTGTAAAAATTATCGCGCTATTGCGTATTATCTGTAGATTCGCTGGAGGTTTTAAGACTTTTTGCAAAGTTATTAACAACACCATATAACTCCATCTTTTTAAATGTTTTTTGAAAATGTCACGGTAATGATCCAAAGTATTTTCACAAACAAAAAAGCATTTAATGGTTTTTTATGTCCTACAACTTTATTATGAAACGTTTTTGAGTTATAAAAATAGTTCTCCATATTTGCCAAACAGATTCAAAAATCCAAAGAGTTGCTTTGTATCCCGTGGAAAAATGGTTTCCAAAAAGAGAATTTTCCAATTGCAATTTATGTTTATTATCAGTTTAGTCATTTTGGCTTATGTGTTTATATTTGGATATAGTATGTCTTAACATAATCACGCTAGTAAAGTAACAAGTTTTTAGAATAGTGCTCGAAAATAAAGCAATTAACGCACTTTTTTTATACTTACCAAATTCTAAAACGAGATGGGCAGTATTTTTGATATCTTCAATTGTTTGATTAACTGCTCCTTTAGCGCCGTCCATTTTACCATCAAGACAAGTTGTAGTATTTTTAAGGAATTGCTTTGGCAAAGCGGTAATGTCAGCGATACTACTTCCAACGCAGGCGGTAGCGTTAATACCTAGAAAAGAAATAAAAATTACATACTCCCAATGGAAGAACTCCCATGTTATACGCTTCTCTGGATTAGAATGGGTTCCATGAATTCTTTTATTAATAAACGCTTGTTTTAGAAAGACAACAACCCAACGTGAAAGAATATCTCTTCATCATCAATCTACGACCATATCAAATACAATTCTAAGATATGTTCATCTTTGTCTAGAATTAAAAAAAAAATACACTAAACAATACATAATTCTTTTTATCCAAACCATGCATTGTTGCGAACCTGATATTAGGAGTAAAACAAGATAGAAGAAACAACCGAGTCCACACACTATTTTATTGATAGCTATTATTCAGGTTTTATTTATACTGTATTTTGGAGGAATTTATTGCTGCTAAATTAATTAAAAATAAAAAGTTATTCCACACAGAATCCATTAATTATTGTTTTGTAGATTATTACCAGTAAGTAAATATTGATTTTAATGAAAACAAATATTTAAACGCTTAAAAAATTCTAATCTTCAAATTTGGCGTCAATCTTTAAAATCCCGTTACTCCGTTCGTGAATTTAAAACGTTCTTTTGCATTATTTTCTTCAATTATGATAATCAATTATTAAAAATTAGGAGAAAGTAATGATTTTCACATTAAAACACACATGCATTATTGGTGGGACGACACTGAAAAAGATATGAACATTAAAAGAAACTACACCAAAGATACTTAAATAAAAAGAGACTAGATGACAAAATTAAATCCAGAGAAATGCAGGCACTAGTAAGAAGCAAAATATCCAAGAAAAAGAACGACTCATGGGAAAGAAGCTGACAAAAAATACGTACCTAGAAGGAATCAGAACTACTGAACGCTGGAAAGGCATAAGAAGTCTGAGAAAAGAGAAAAACAAGTATATAATAACAATAAAATCCGAAGACTGGGAAGAATACTTGAAGAAACTTATAGTAGAGGATAGAAGGGAGTTCAAAAGGAAGGAGACACCAAAGAATTACAGTTGCTGGATTTCCAATAAGATTAACAGTGTCAGAAATAGAAGTCATTTGCAAAACGTTAAAGACCCCAAAGCTCCCGGGATATTCTAGGAGAGTTGTTCAAGTATGGAACAAAGAATATATATATATATATATATATATATATATATATATATATATATATATATATATATATATATATATATATATATATATACTGATGGATCTCGACAAGATAAAAGGCCGGAACCGGAGTATTAGACAGGAGCACAGGAGTCAGAGTGTACTACCCTCTCGGACAATGTGCGACAATCTTTATAACGGAAATTTATACTATTCCGCAATGTACCCATCTCTGTGAGAGGGACGTAGACAGGAATAGAGTAATAAATATATGCACTGACAGTAAGGCTGCGATATTGGCACTGAAGTCCAGTGTCGTGACTTCGCGACTGGTGTCTGAGTGCAAGGATGTACTAAATGGTATGAGAAGGAAAGGCTGCACAGTCAGACTCGTATGGATCCCGGGTCACTCGGGCATACGCGGGAATAAGAAAGCTGACCGTCTGGCAAAGTTGGGTTCGGCGATTGAACTGTATGGACCCCAACCAATATTACCTGTCCCAACTGCTATTGGCATAAGGGAACTAAAATCGTTGCTGGAAAGCAAATTTATTGAATCGTAAAGGAGAGCTTCTGGAATGAGATGTGCTAAGGAACATATAACGTGGCCTAGTGTACGGCGTACTAAGGAGCTTCTCTCCTTGGGAAGGAAAGAGCTGCGAATTGTGGTGGGATTGTTAACAGGACATTGTCACCTGAGAGGTCACCTTCATAGAATCGGTGTCGACATGCAGATGATGTTTGGAGGAGGATGAAACTGTTGACCATGTTCTCAGAGAGTGCATAGCACTCAAAGGACTGAGACAGAAATATTTCGGAGATACAGTTTTGTTACCGGAAGCAGTTAGACAAGTTCAACTAACGAACCTGTTTGGATTCGCAAAGCCGATTGGCTTGGAATAACCTGCAGATATGGTGGAATGTAAAGGGCCCAATGGAGACCTAGGCATCGATGATCTAATATCACCACCCCTTTTTCATTTATTCATTCATTCATCTAAGGAAAGGAACGACTCAACAACAATACGTACCTAGAAGGAACCAAAAGTATGGAAAGCTGGAAAGTCATAAGAAGTCTGAGAAAAGAGAAAAACAACGATATAATAACAATAAAATCCGAAGACTGGGAAGAATACTTGAAGAAAATTCTAGTAGAGCATAGGCGGAAATTCAAACAGGAGGAAGACACCAAAGAAATACAGTTGCAAGATTAATAGTGGAATAAATAGAAGTCATTTGCAAAACGTTAAAGAACCGCAAAGCTCCCGGACTAGGGGATATTCCAGGAGAGCTGTTCAAGTAGGAAAGAAAGAAGTTCTATGATCTCTTTAAACACCTCTTTCAATATATATATATATATATATATATATATATATATATATAGGTGGTAACTCTTAAAAGTCAAAAACAACCACTTGTGCTTGATTCGTGTGAGTATTGCAAGTTTGAAACAACAAATGTTGTGTCCTGCCAAGAGATTAAAAAAATATTTGCTTGGAAATAAATCTTTTCACTGTTTTTGAAGTGTAGCTTGCTACTAAAATTTTAAGGAAAACTCTATATTAGAAAAAGGAAATAAAGCAATCAAATTATTTCATCTCCTGGGGAATATAAATCTCATCGGAAAGAAAAAAACACAGATGTGATCAAAAGAATCAAAATGGAACTTCGAAATATAGTCTACAGTATGTGAAAAGAAAATAAGAGAATATTTTTCGTTATAATATAAGCTAATCTTGAAATTAGTATCTTTAGTTCACCTAAATACCAGAAAGGATAGCGTGCTATTCTAGAAAGTTTAAACAAGATCTCGCTATCAAAGAAATTGTGTCTTTAAGTATTCTGCTGAAGAAGTTGAGATTCAATTACAATAGGGATGACTACAAAAGAGCATTAATTGAGAGAAGAAGCATTACTTCATCAAGAGTTCGTTTTCTTTAATAGTTTTGGTCAAGAGACTCACTTATGACCCCCCACCCCCTATACTCAACCACTTTACCAAATTTAGGTTAAAGTTTACTGAAGCAATGAAATCTTAATACTTAGAAGGAGGGGGAAATGCTGTGAAATTATTTATGAAGATTGGAATCAAAACATCCGCAACAAAAATGGTCGGCAGCCAACTTTTGAAAACTTTTTGAATATCCAGGACAAATAATTAGTTTCAGTGATGTTAACTGAAGATGACATTGCCCATGCAATATATTCCTCCTGTTTGGAAAATAAAGAAGAAGAAGATGGGGAAATGAAGATTGTTAAAGAAGTTCAAGAAGAGTTACTAAACGTGAAGCAGAAAGAGTACTAGAGACATTGTGTAGTTATTTTGATATTTCATTGACTAGTAACCAAAGCATATTTAATAAAATATATTATATTGAAGAATATGCCAAAAGGCAAATCAAAATGACAAAATTACTTCAGATAAACAATAAACTTGGAGACTTTAAACTTTCGGTCTTTCTTAGTTATTATCTATCTGTAAACCTACTTTATGACTGAAAGCCAATAGAACAAGAGACAAAATTACTGGTTCCTAGGTTTCACTGCACAAGCAGTCCTCGACTTACGTCGTTTCGAGTTACGTCGAACAATGCTTTGACCCTATTCCTCAAGCATACGTCAATTGTTTCGATTTCCGGCATAGGAGAATTCACCTGTCGCGAGACCAACGTCTGTGGGCGGGCAGGGTGCGGCGGTGGCGAGCGGGGATTACCCCGCACATGCCGCTGACGAATTTATCTATTTAATTTATGGACAACGGACAATCGAGACATAATACATTCGTTTTTTTTTGCATTTTTGACTGTTTTTGTTAATACATATTGAAGTGAATTTAAATCTTACTATGCCACCTAAACAAGATAGTAATAGTAAAGTGAAAAAGAGAGTAAGAAAGACAGTTACAATGGAGGTTAAATCTAAGATTTTAAAACTCAAAGATCGCGGTTGTTCGACTTCATCTATTGGACGAGAACTTAATTTATCACGCATGACTGTACAGACAATATTGAAAGAAAGAAAAACTCTTAACAGCTCTACCTTCCGTCTCTTTAAACAGCACTATTATACGAAAAAGGAATGCTTTAATTTGTGAAATGGAAAAACTCTTGTACAGGGGAGTCAACGATTGGATGAAGTAGGTTTGTGCCTTTTCGGTGAAATTAACAAAGAAACTATATTTATTGTTTGATACAGTTTATTTTTACGCAGATTTTAAAAAATATTTAGGACTCTACAGGGTGAGCCAAAAAACTAGGACAGCATAAAGTTGTATCTTTTTAAATAGAACACCCTATATACGAATCGTATTTTCGATTTATCTATTAACTCATTCTTTGGAAAATTCATTTTACAATATAAGATGAATGCAAAAAAAAAACAAACTACACTACATAAAAACCAAAAGAAGCGATTGCGGTTATAAATTTGACAAACAGAAAAATGTTCTTTTACATTGTTTTTGCCATGGCTACTATGATAATGAAGACTATTTCTGTAAAAAAGTATGGAAAATAAGAAAAATTGAAATATCTCAAAAACTATTATAAATAGGTATAGGATATATTGAACAAAACTTTTAGGGTTTTTATTACTCTATTAAATAACATGAAAATATACAGGGTGTACCATTTAAAAAAAAAAGATATTTATTCATTTAAACTTGTTCAAATTTGAGCCGATGTGTTCAACACCCTGTAGCTTTTATTGCAAATATTAGGTAAAAATTATGTTAACTTGTCCTTGGCCTTGCTAAATTCCAAATTTGAATATATTTGTCACAAAATTGAAAACGTTATTTAGGATTGAATTGATGCTTGAAAATGTGACTTTTTTTCTTTAAACTTAATTATCTCAGAAACCATAAAGTTTTGTTATAGTAAACCCTTAATAAAAAAGATTTAAAATTATAAGATAAATCGAAAATACGATTCGTATATAGAGTGTTCTATTTAAAAAAATACAACTTTATGCTGTCCTAGTTTTTTAGCTCACCCTGTAGAGTCCTAAATATTTTTAAAATCTGCGTAAAAATAAACTGTATCAAACAATAAATATAGTTTCTTTGTTAATTTTTCCGAAAAGGCACAAACTTACTTCATCCAATCGTTGACTCACCCGGTACACTGGGATTCAAAATCAAACTCAGCGACGGGTTCCTCTTAGTTTGGCTATTATTTAAAATAAGGCACTCAGCATCATCAACACACTGCAAAATGAACGTGGCGAGAATAATAGTGAAGAAATAATTTTTTTTTCTGCCAGTCGTGGATAGTTCATGCGCTTTAAAACGAGATATTCGTTGCATAATATTCGAGTGCAAGGAGAAGCTGCTAGTGCCGATCATGTGGCTGCTCAGAGTTTTCCTGGAATATTAAAGCAAATTATCGAAAGTGGAGACTATTCGCCTAAACAAATTTTTAACGTGGACGAAACTGTTTTTTTTTTGGAAAAAAAGACTTCTGGCACTTTTATATCGCAGGAAGAGAAGTCTATGCCTGGTTTTAAAGCGGCTAAAGATCGTTTGACGTTGTTATTGGGTTCGAATGTTGAAGGTGATCTCAAATTGAAACCCCTTTTGGTTTATAGGTCTGAAAATCCGCGAGCTCTTAAAAATTACGTCAAGAATACTCTTCCAGTCATATGGAAGGCTAATGTAAAGGCATGGGTTACAGCAGTACTTTTTGAAGAATGGTTTACTAGGCATTTCATACCTGAAGTGAAACAGTACTGTTTAAACAATAATTTGGCTTATAAAGCTTTACTTATTTTGGACAATGCTCCCGGCCGTTCTGTACGTTTTGCCGATGTCGATTCTCAAATCAAAGTTTTGTTCCTGCCTCCAAACACGACTTCGTTGTTGCAGCCCATGGATTAAGGAGTTATTGCTTCTTTTAAGGCTTATTATTTCAGGAGAACTTTTTTACAGGCTGTAAAGGCTAATGAAAAAGATGGCATAGAGCTGAGAGATTTTTGGAAAAGTTATAATATCTTACAAAGCGTAAAAAATATTGCTGCATCATGGGATGAGGTAAAACCCAACAATTTAAAAGGAGTTTGAAAAAAGTTATGTCCACATTTTTTTAAGCCATCTGAAAGTTCTTCATCTACAGATCAACCAAATATCGATGAGATCACAACTGACATTGTTCATTTGGCTAACCGTTTGCCTGACATTGCAGTTACTGCTGATGATATTGATGATCTGTTATGCTCACAATGAAGATCTTATTGAATTAGAGGCACAAGTACAAGAGGAAGCAATCGAGTCACAAGAAATAGCATCTTCTATTGGTAACACTGAAAAAGAACTTACACTAAAAAACTTTCTGCAGCCTTTACAAATTTGGAGAATGCCATGAAAATTTTTGAAGAAAATGATTCTAATTTTGAGAGAAGTTTTAATAACAAAATTTGTGCGGCCTATCAATGTTACCAAGACCTGTATGATAACAAAAAGCAAGAAGCGAAGCAATCTAGAATTGACAGTTTCTTTAAGCCGAAAGTTTAATTTATTATTTCTGATTACATATTTTGATTATTAAAGTTTTATTATTATTATTAAAGTTAATAACACATATATACCAAAAATAACTACCAATTTCTAAGTACACAATTATTTTAAGAACTTTTGATAATAAAGCATATATTTTGTTATAAATACAGTTTTTTTTTAAATTTTGAGTCCTTGTGGAACCTAACCCTTGAGTTTTACATGTAAACATATGAAAAAATATATCTCGACTTACGTCGTTTCGATTTCCGTCGCGTATTTCGAGAACTTAACATGTCGTAAATACGAGGACTGCCTGTATTACATAGTTTTGAAGTTGATGCCATCCAGATTAGCATTAGAATGTACTACATTTATATTTATTTCAAAGTTCCGCTGAATCACCGGGTTTATTAATTGAGAATGAGATAAATTTTTTGGATGACCTAGAGTGAACTTTTATATTTGAGCCCTCAGTAGGAAACTATTGGAGTAGGTACGAAATAAATGCTGCAGAAAGGCTATGTTAATACGGCTTCTTATTTCTTTTAACTCTGTCCATGATTATCAAGTTTTTAACTTATTATATTAGGCCTTATGTTTTAAGTTTATCATTTATGTCATTCATGAGTAAAAGGAGAGGTTATTTTGTGATTATATCAGTTTTTAACGTCACATGTATACTCACTACATTTATTTTATAAAGGGTGTTTTTTATAGAGGTATAGAACTTTAAGTTGGCAACACTTTTTTAACTGGCGGCCATTTTGTCAGCTGTCAAGTGATTTATGTTTAGTTTGGTTTGGCATTTCAACATGAATAGACTGACGCCTGAACAACGCTTCCAAATTGTGCAAATTTATTTTGAAAATCATGGTTCTGTTCGAAATACGTGTCGCGCACTACGTCTATTTTACGGTCAACATAATCGTCCATCAGAGCAATTAATTCGATTAACTATGGAACGTTTTCGCACCACGTTTATTCTAAATGATAATACGCATCCACAGAGAAGTCGTACAGTGCGTACAGAAGAAGTCATTGCTGCTGAAGCGCGTAGCGTAGAGGAAGACCCGAATCAGTCTATCCGCCATCGTGCACAGGAATTGGATATGTGTCCATCCACTTTATGGAAGATTTTGCGGAAAGATCTTGGTTTGCGTGCTTACAAAATCCAACTCGTGTAAGAATTGAAGCCACATGATCACCTAGCAAGGCGTAGATTCGGTGAATGGACCCAAAACAAGATTGCCGTTGATCCCGATTTTCATAAGCAAACTTTGTTTAGCGATGAAGCTCACTTTTGTTTGAATGGATACGTCAATATACTAAACTGCCGTATTTGGAGTGATGATAATCCACAAGTGTATGTTGAGACACCGTTACATCCAGAAAAACTGACTGTTTGGTGTGCTTTATGGGCTGGTGGAATCATTGGTCCGTACTTCTTTAAAAACGATGCTGGTCAGAACGTTACAGTCAATGGTGACCACTATAGAGCCATGATTACTGACTTTTTCGTTCATCAATTGAACAACCATGATGTGCAGGAGCTGTGGTTTCAACAAGACGGCGCAACATGTCACACAGCTCATGCCATAATTGATTTATTGAAGAAAACGTTTGGTAACCGCATAGTTTCACGTTTCGGACCCGTGAATTGGCCTCCAAGATCGTGCGACTTAACGCCGCTAGACTATTTTCTGTGGGGATATGTGAAGTCGCTAGTCTACGCCGATAAGCCCGAAACGATTGATCACTTGGAGGACAACATTCGCCGCGTTGTTGTCGATATACGGTCACAAATGTTGGAAAAACTCATCGAAAATTGGACCTCCAGATTAGACTACGTCCGAGCCAGCCGTGGCGGTTATATGCCAGAAGTCATATTTAAATTATAATGCCAGAAGGTTATCTTTCGAATAAAGTAAATTTCATGTCAATTTAAAAAATTTATCTTTGTTTTATTCCATTTAAAAGTTCTATACCTCTATAAAAAAACACCCTTTAGATATAAAATTACCTGGATACAAGAAAACCTCATTTATTTCGTTCCTATATCAAATAATTTATGCGAATGACCAACTAATCAAAAGACTGAGGTTTATTTAGTTATTATTAATGATTATATTTCTACCTGCTGCAGTCGCTTTTTTTACCAAATCGGTAATCTGTGGTATCAAATTTGCAACTATTTTTCCTAAGGATTTGGCGAGGCCAGCTACAATCTGTCGAGCTGCTGCATTTATTTTTTCTAAAAGAGCTGTAACATCTTTGATGGCAGCCTGAATGGTTTTTGTAACAATCTCTTGGAGTTTGTGTAGAAGTGCAAGCAGATTTGCAATTATATCTCTTAGTTCAGGATTGGCTAGATTTCCTTGCTGTGTTTGTGCCTAAAAAATTAAAGATACATTTTTGTTATAGCAAATGAGTGCTCTAGTGGAAATAATTTAAATGTAAATTTATAAAAACTAAATAATCATTTGAATTTTGACATTTCTTGAAATTATTGCTACTATTGTTATATCACATTGAAACTGATATATACAATATGGGACGTAATAATATACACTTTAAAATGCCATGTGGTGTCTGAAAATAAGATAATCAGCGAAATGCAGCTTCATTTATATGAAAATTTTAATAGGAATACGCACTTTCATATGTCTTTTGGCAAATTGAAATTTTTCAAAATGGTACGTTTTCCAGAGAATTCACAGGATTATCATCAAAATACTGCTCCTAACAAAACTCATAGCTCTTAAATATATTCCCCAAGGTTCAGAATGTCCTAAATTTGTGTTCGTACCAAACATGATTTCAATTTGAAATACGCGTGGAAACCAAGTATTGTATCAGCAGAGACTCTCGGAGAAAATAAAAGCTAATACAATCCTAGAAAATGACGGAGTGGAGAAAGCCTGCGAAAAACTGAAAAGAAATATACAAAAGAGCGCCAGGGAGACTATCGGAACACAAATAGTTAGCACGAACAAGCGAAGCAATACAAAACCATGGTTCACAGAAGAGGTGAAAATACTAGCAAAAGAAAAACGACAAGCATTTACAAAATACCGACAGCACAAAACAACAAACCATTTCGAAGAGTACAAAACGGTAAGAAATAGAATCAACAGTCAAATAGCTCAACTAAAGAAAGAATACTGGGAAAAGTATTCAAAAGACATGGAACACGACCTATATGGAGGACAAAAGAAAATATGGAACATGCTGAGGAACAGAAAAAAACCAATCAATGAATACGTTCAACTAAGTCCAATCGACAGCCAACAATAAGTCAGCCATTTTAAGGATTTACTCCAGGCACCAGCTACAGAAAACAACGTAGACGAAAACCAACAAGAAGTCACAGAACTAACAGATGTTAACATCAGTGAAGCAGAGATGCACCTGACAATTAAGAAATTAAAAAACAGAAAATCACCTGGTACCGACCAAATTACGAATGAGATGCTAAAGTACGGAGGCCCCAGCCTTGTCACAGAGCTCACTGTTCTATTTCAAAAAATACTCCGCACAACGTCAGTACCCAACGACTGGCGGAAAAGCATCACAATTCCGATCCACAAAAGATGATCAAAGAAACAACCCGAAAACTACAGGGGAATCAGCCTACTAAATAGTTCAGCCAAATTGTTAACCAAAATACTGTCACAACGGATCGTAGACAAGTTAGGGGCGTGCGAAGAACAGCTGGGCTTCCGGAATAACCGCTCTATTATCGACGGTATATTTATTATCAGACAGCTGGTTGAAAAATCTATCGAATACGATATACCGCTGTTCATTTGTTTTGTGGACTTTACACAAGCGTTCGACCGAGTCGAACTGAAACACATAACAGAATTACTGCGAAGAAAACAAGTAGATGAAGCAATCATACGCACAATATACGAACTGAATTCCAAAAACACCATGGTAATTAAAACAAATAACACTCTAACAGAGGGAATCCCTCTATCCATAGGAATAAGACAGGGTGATAGCCTAAGTCCAACACTTTTCAATGTAATCATGAACGAAATCATTGATGAGGTAAAAAGCACAAATATTGGGTACCTAATGGGACACAACACCGTTCAGATTATATGCTTCGCAGACGATATTGCCTTGACAGCAGATAGCGAGGACAACTTACAAATAATGCTTTTCCATCTCAATCGAACAACCAAACAGTATAATATGAAAATATCTGTGGAGAAAACCAAAGCAATGGTAATAGCAAAAGAACCGGTGAGATGCAAACTAATGGTTGATGACAAACATATCGCACAAGTTGGGAAGTTTTAATACCTAGGAGCACATATAACAAGTAACAGGGCAGTAACGGAAGTAGTATGCACACAGGCCAACAAAGCGGCCATGATATCAGGCCAACTAAGAGACATAATCTGGAACAATAAACATACGACGGTTGAGAGCAAAGCAAGAATTTACAAGGTCTGTGTAAGACCGATACTGACCTACGGCGCAGAAACAAGAAATAAAACCACAAAGACAAAACAAATTATGAGAACCACAGAAATGAAAACACTGAGAATGATCACGGGAACAAGTTTAAGAGATAGAATAAGAAACGCAAAAATACGCGAGGACAGCGGAGCGGGGGATGTTGTGAAGTGGGTTCGAAACCGTCGTAGGCAGTGAAGAGATCACGTGGAACGAATGGACGATGACAGACTAGCAAAACCGTGATGAGAGAGAAACCAAACACCAAACGGCCGCCTGGACGGCCCCCCAAAAGATGGAGAGACAGCTGGATTTCGACCTCAAACGAGGATCGATGAGGCATTGTATAGATAACAGAACTTGGTTCTACCTAGAAAAAGAAGAAGAAGTGGAAACCATTGGAGGATCTAGAACTTTCTGTTTTTTTTTAGGGTGCGGGGCGGGAGAGAGCGAACTTTGATTACATAATGTTTAGCAACTGAAACGTCAAATGTCCTAAAAATGTTTTTAATTAATAATAAAATGACTGATAGCTCCAAAAAATTTTAATATTATATGGACGAATTTATTTTTTTATATATGTTTAACTTCTTGCATTTTTGACAATGGATATTTTGTAAGTATTTAAATTATAACTTAGAATTTTTTGAGAGAAAAAAAGACTACGTTTTAGTTCGAATGTGCCTAAAACGGTTTTTGTGCCAAAATTAAAAATAATAAAAATACAATTGTGATTTGTGTTCAATATGTCAAAATTATGTATATTTTCTAATGTATAAGAATTATTAAGAAATCATAAGAAATAAAATAATATTACACAAACTTTTTATTTTAAGTTTATTACCGAAATAATATTCTATGCCATAAAAACTTAGTGATAATAAACCTCCTTCCGACGCCTATGAAAAGGATTTAAATCCTTTTTAATACTTCACATATTCAAATATCTATTGTTATCCAACCCAAATAGTCCATTATTATAGACCACTATTTTTGATTATAAAATTTCTAACTCTTTCCTATGAAAAATATATGTGTCTTAACAGATTTTGCCAAAGACACCGGACTAAAGAACACAGGTAGTTTGCGAAGAAAAAAAAAGTAAAAAATGATTCATTACTCTCTCTAGTTCTTCGAGTCGGTCTATTTTTCTGAACTCAAAGCTCTCGAGGGGGGGGCGATCGTCTCCACCGCCACCCCTCCCCCTGGATCCGCGCCTGACTTGTATACTCTTTTTTCTTTGTCACACATATTGCAATCGTGAATATATGTGAAAAATAACTAATTATATATTTGGTTAATATCGTATTAACTACAATGTTTTAAATCATCCTCAATTTCTTTTTATAGAAAGCTGTTTTAGAATCATCAAGCAATAAAACTTATAATTGGGAGCCCAGCGGGTTTTACTAGCTGATGATGGCTTCACCTATTTTTCTCATATGTATTTTAAACCATTGATCACGAATCTCGAGGGGTAGAATTACCCCCGTTCAGCTAATTTGGTATAAACAAAAAAGTTTTTAATATTTTTAAAAAAATTGTTTATTGTAAAATAAAAAATATTTTCTTATTCGTATTAAGCAATGAAAGCTATTATGGATTATATGCACTAGGTGAGCACTTGTAAGTAGATTTCCGCTTCCCTTCATACAGGGCCGCGCATACGTTATAACTGATTAAACGCAGTTTATCTATACCGTTAAAAAGCAATAAAAACCTTACATTTGCTCATTTACATGACATTTTTCAAATCTTTAAAGATTTTTAACTCAAAAGTTATGCGTCAGACGAAAAAATTACAAGAAAAACTTTTTACTTAGAATCAGCCGAGAAACACGAACATATTTTCCAAAAAAAAACAATTTTTTTATTTATAAGTTATTTTTTGAGAATACATCCTCAATATTCGTAATCAAAAGGTCAAAATACATATAAAAAACTCTGATGGATCCACGTCTCTTTATCAGCTACGATAATCGATTGGGCTCCCGGACTATAAGAATATCAACCAAAAACGCCCTAAATTAGCGAGTGTTACCACCTACTCTAAATTTAAATTCATGGTAAAAGTTTTTCAAAATTTCCATTCCGAACCCTCTAAGAAATATATTTAAAATATACTTACCGAGGTACCCAAAGCAGCAAGGCACAGAAAAACAATCAATTTTACCGCTGCCATTGTAACCAATGTGATTTCAAACTTTTAATGTTCCTAACATCAAAAGAAAGCGTTTTTATACTATTTTTTAGATAATAGTTCAGAGGTATAAGACCTTTTGAGTGGATTATCTTTTTTTAAAAGTATGTATCTGTTACGCGGCTTGATTTCCAGACTTCGTTCAAAGTCCTTAGAAACTGAATCATTACTATTGTCTAAAAAATAATAATTCAGTTTGTTTGCTTTAGGATATATGGGATAATTGAATATGCGGGATGTACAGATTAAAATTTTTAAGGGTAATTATGTACAAGATCTTTATGTTTGGGCCGAATTTCCGAAAAAAAATGGACCTAAGGCACCAATCCCATTTTGTGTGTACATGTATAATTCACATGAACGTTTTTATGGGCATTTTCACGGTAAAAATCATCAGCATACTGGCATGGTTAAGTGGCAGTTTAAGCAGTATGCATATTGTCACCATTCCAAGAAAAAACTGTAATAAACATTTTAGGATTTTGTTATTTTAAAAGGTCATTATTGGGAACGGTGGAAAAATCCAATTTTTTTAATTTTTCGATAATTAATCTCCTATTTTCGGGTTGTAAAACACGAATATGCTACTTCTTTTCGCTAAAAAAAATTCCACATAACCCTGTTTCTTTTGTGTTTTCTGACCTTGTTCAATACAATTTGTCACTTTTTCTTAAACGTATATGAATATTCTGAACTGTCGCACATTTTTCTTAAAGTTTGTTAAAACGTAGCGCAAAATATAAAACATCGAGCCGAAAAACGAGAAGCTAACAAAACAGGTTCAGACAAATTCCGCTACAGACCTAAGAGAAATCAATATTACATACAAGGAAGGTACCTAAAGTGTCCGGCTTTATTGAAACTTCAAAATGTATTAGAGGGTACAAATATGAGACACGTATTTCTTTGTATTTGCGGAGATCCATTTTAACGGAGTGAAAAGCGCCCCTAAAGTTCATCCTTAAAACCGGTATTTTTGAAATATCTTAGGTTCTAAGTAAGATATCTTTATAAAACAAAGTGAAAATTATTTGTTGTTCGAAATGATCTTAACCTATGGTTTTTTCACCTCCGAGAATATAATCCCTTGCTTTTTATGAGAGTAAACCATCTATTCGCGCAGGTAATTTAGTTCTAAAAATTACGCAATTTAATGTAATTGGTTGAAAATATTTTTTTTTTGGGAAAACCATAAGTAACTTAAGTTGACGGATTTCGGAGTTTCTAAAAATAACTAGTAAAATAGGGTGAGCCACCCCAAATACTTGTTTTTTGAAATGGTGTTAAACCAAAGGATTTTTATCCCCAAGAATATAATCTTTTATTTTTTTTTAAGGGTAAATCATCGATTCACGTACGTAATTTAATTCTAAAAGATAGGAAATTTAGTGAAATGGTTTGAAAATAGTTTTTTCACGAATACCATAACTAACTCAAGTGGACATTTTTTGGCGTTTCAGAAATAAACTAGTAAAAGAGGGTAAGTCACCTCCAAACACTTTTTTTAATATCTCAAGTTATAATTAAGATAACTTCACAAAAAAGGGAAATTATTTGTTATTTGAAATGATATTAAGCTATGGTATTTTCATCCCCAAGGATATCATCCTTTATTTTTTATAGGGTAAGTTATATATTTGCACACGTAATTTAATTGTAAAAATTACGAAATTTAATGAAATTGTTTGAAAATATTATTTTCACAGATACCATAAGTCACTTAAGTAGTTGTATTTCGGGCTTTCTAAAAATAAACTAGTAAAAGAGGGTGAGCTACCCCCAAATACTTTTTTTTACATCTTAAAATCTAATTGAGAAAACTTTACGAAACAAATTACCTATTATTTGAAATGATGTTAAACTATAATATTTTCACCCCCAAGGATATCATTCGAAGAATGTCATTTCATACATGTATAATTATTCTTAAAATTGCCAAATTTCAGTTGATATGAATGTTACAGAGCTTACTGAATTTTTTTCTATTAATTAATAAGAAAATATAAACTTATTTCATTGGTTAATCATTCATGTCTGTAAGTTATTATAATTCATGACAAATAGTTATTTCTAATTCCGTAACGTTCATTTAAATTAGAATTTGACAAATTTAACAATAATATATATATATATATATATATATATATATATATATATATATATATATATATATATATATATATAACGGTTTATTTTTACAAATTATAAGGAATAATATTCTTGGGAGTGAAAATACCATAGTTTAATATCATTTCGAAAAACAAGTAACTTTATTTTAGTTTTGTAGAAATATCTTAATTACAACTGGAGATATTCAAAAAAGCGTTTTTGGGAGTCGCTTACCCTCTTTAACCAGTTTATTTTCAGAAACCCCAAAACACTTGAAGTTACTTATTGTATTCGCAAAAAAAATATTATCAATAAATTTGGTTTGATATAAATAAATTACAAGATTAACCCTCATAAAAAGTAAGGGGCGATATCTATAGGGTTAAAATAACATGGTATAACCTCACTTCAACTTATAAGTAATTTCCACTTTGTTTTGTAAATAATCTCAATAATAATTTAACTCACCCTCCTTTACCACTACATTTTTTGAAACTCCAAAACGTGTCAACATGAGTTAATAATGGTTTTCGTGAAAAAAAAATACTTTGAAACAATTTCATTAAATTTTTAGAATTAAACTACGTGCGCTAATAGACGGTTTACCGTTATAAGAAATTAAGGATATGTTTTGTGGGTGAAAATATCATAATTAAACATCATTTCAAATAACAAGTAATTTCTATTTTGTTTTGTAAAGATATCTCAATTAGAACTTGGATTTTAAAAAAAATATATTTCTGGGGTAGCTACTTAAGGTATTTATGGTATTCGTGACAAAAATATTTTCAAACAATTCCATTAAATTTCGTAATTTTTAGAATTGTGCGTAAATATATGGTTTATCCTAATAAAAAATAAGGGATGATATCCTTGGGTGGTGAAAATACCATAGTTGAATATAATTTTAAATAACATTTTGTTTTGTAACAATATCTCACTTAGAACCTGAGATATTTCAAAAATATTGTTTTTAGGGGTGAAATTTATGGGCGGTTTTCACACTGTTATAATGAATCTCCGCAGATAAAAAAATACGTATCTGTTATTTTTCTACCCTCTACAACATATTGAAATTTCATTAAAATCGGGGTCGGACATTTCGGATACCTTTCTTTTAGTATAGAGCATTTTTGATTAGCATCTGTTTTTCTAATGGCGGAGTAAAGCAAAATACTCCATGGATATCCCTGTCACCTGCCCGAAATTAGAAAGAGATACTACTCCTCGAAAACGCTCTATCTCTTTTTAAACTTTCTTCTGTAGGATCCGTAGTAATAAATAATATTAATTTCTCTGATGTCTATGAATACCGCGAAATTCCGCCCATTGTTATTAAATTTTTTCCTATAAAACTACACAGGTTTTGTTTAGACTCTTGATTCTCTTTTGACACTTTCTACGCTTTTTGTTCAAACCACACTAGTTGAAACATTTTATTTTAGGTACTATTGAAAATAGTCGCCATTTTCTCTGATACAGAACTGGCATATTTCTGCAATTTTTCTTAATGCGTCTGAAGTAATAATAGCAGGTTTTTTTGCAAAAACTGAAAAGACAAATTTAATAATAAAAATTGTCTTTCTTAAAAAATAATATATTTAGAGAATCCCAATTATTTTGAAACTAAAATTCTAAATATTATTCTAGACGTTGTACCGAAAGTATTACTATTGATAAGACATGTATTCAGTTCATACCCTACTTTCCAAAAAATTAATTTTTTGGATTTATTACCACTACACATTTTTGGAAAGTGTATTAACGGAGTCTGAGTGTTTGTATTTAGTTTTCGCAACGTCAATAACAATCATGTCCCTTTTCGGATTCCATGTCGTATTAACGGTTTTTATTTCCGAATTTTATTCAAGGGTCTCTTTCAACCTTTCCCAAACTATTTTACGATTTTAGCGAAACGTCAACGCACTTCGCGATTATTCGGTATTTTTTACTTTCCGAGAATATGGACTTATTTACGCATTTACCGGGTTTATTAGACTAATTTTATCCTTCAGGAAACGTGGAAGTTCGTTTCCGTCGGGATTAATTTATTGTAAGAATTTTTGCATTTACAATTATTTGTGTAAAACCTAAGTTTTAACATAAATCAGGGGTTATTCATGAAGTCCCGCCAAACCTCCCGACTAAAATGGATACTCTAGCCTTTCTTTTCGCTCACCGGGATAGAATGGGAATGAGTGAAGCTCAGAGTTACCGAAGATTAATTGAGTTTTAATTTTGTTTGAGAACACTTCTAGGGAATGAGTTATTTAGGAAAAGGTTATCAAGTAACACTCATGCCTCACTGTTGGTAATTTTTTATTAATTTTTATCAAAATCCAGTACTCTTTTCTGCAAGTAAAGTTCGGGATTATTTTACTCTCCACTATCAAGTTCGGGTTTATTTGTCAAATCGGGATTTTCAACGTTATCTCAAAAAGAACAACCCGTAATGTCTTTAATTTTACCGCCGACTTTTCGTTTTCATAGCAGTGGTGACGTCGCGCTCTAAATTCGGGGAAGCACGGAGTCAAAATGCCGCCACCGCGCTGTTTAAAATCTGGGTTTCCCCGTTTTGGCAATCGAAGAATTGTAGTTTCAACCCTGTACGCCGTATTATTTAGATTTATTTTATTTAAGCAGTTTGGGACAAAAAATTGAAATCGAGCTGTCAGAAAATATACAAGATATTTGATTTTTCGTAAAAACTTTACAATAACCAGTTTTTACTTTTTTATTAACTTACCTAATAAATTATATAAGGGTTTGTTAATGGAAATTTTTCAATTTTGTTCAGAGAAGGCCAGGAAAATTTTATTTGTTGCATCTTTTGTTTTACCAAAATAGTAGCAAAGATTCACGGAAATTACAAGTATTTATCTTTAATATAATATAATATATATATATATATATATATATATATATATATATATATATATACATATATATATTTATATATATATATATATATATATATATATATATATATATATATATATATATGTCCTGCAAAAGTGTCTAAAATTGGACCCCTTATACGTTACCCCGTACCTTGATCTAATGACCCTTATAAACAAGTTTTTTATTTGGATACGAAGTCCTTATAGTGTCCTAACTTTTACATAAAAAAAGCATTAATTTTCTTCTTGTCATTATCACTTCAAAACGATGATAGATTAAAACTTCAAAGAATACTATAATGTTGAAATTATTTTATCTATAACTATCAATCTTGAAATTTACTAGAATTAAGAAGTGGGTTACCACTTTACCGCCTAATTTTTGAAACAATGATAATATTAATATTATTATTATCAGTGGCTGCTTTAAAACAAAGTCAAGGTTCGCCTAAAACAATTACATTTTATATTCTATTAGAATATGAGGTATAATATAACATCTTCTCAAATAATATTGGAGAGTGCAAATTTGATTTTAATTTTTATACGAAAAATATTTGTAATTTGTGGAAGAATTTTATAGCTTATGGGGAAGATTTCGTCTCAGGTGCTCCTCCCTTGTCCTCATAGATTCATTTCTCCAAATAATAATAATAATAATGAAAGGTCTTTATTTTAGACTCTGCGCAGCTCAACCGAGCATAATATAATTTTACAATAAATAAATTACGAATTGTAAACATTATAATTTAAAATATAGTACATAATTTTACCAAATACATATTCTGTATAAGAAAACTAAGAGGAACAAAATAATTTAATACTTCACACTAAATCTAATTCAGATTAAATCAAATTAAGACCAAATAGCCAATATCTCGAGAGTAATAGTCATGAATAAATAAGTTTAACATTCCTTAAACAGCCAGCTTAAAAATTTTTTGTGGGATCTTTTAAAGCTGTAAATTCATTTTGACCAAATAGCACGATGAATTGAATTGGAAACATTTACTGCCGTAAAGCTCAATGATCTTTTATACAGAGACGTTATATGCCTAGGAACATTCAGCAAGTATACATTACGAGTGTCTACACCATGCATACATATTCTATACTTTAACTTTTCTCTACACAGGAAATATCGCTTTAAACACCCGATGAACCAATGACGCTAGATGTCATTTTCGTCTATTAGATAGTGTTGTGTTTAACGAATGATGAGTGTCTTTTTTTTCAATTTAATTATGAATTTACCGAATTTTAGATAATTTTTTCCAATGGTCTCTTTCAACTACCTTTCGCTATTTTCGGTATTTTTGTACTCATCTCCGAGAATGTAGACCTATTTACGTATTTATTGAATTAATTTTATCCTTCAAGAAACGTGGAAGTTCTTTTTCGTGGGGACTAATTTATTTTAAGAATTTTCGCATTAGCAATTATTTGTGTAAAACCTAAGTTTTAACTCAAATCAGGGGTTGTTGGTGAAGTCCCGCCAAACCTCCCGACTAGATTGAAAACTCTAGCCGCCTCACCTTTCTTCTCGCTCACCGGGATAGAAGGGGAATGAGTGAAGCTCAGAGTAAACGAAGATTAATTAAAATTTTATTTTATCAAGGAAACACTTTAGGGAATGAGCCAATTAGGAAGAACACTCGTCATTGACTCTTAGTTAACTTTTTTTTTCATTTTTTTATTCAGTATTGTTTTTCGCAAATCAAGTTCGGGATTTTTTCCTCTCCACTCTCACGTTCGGGATTTATTTGTTAAGATCAGTATTCATAATTTTATAGCCAACACAAAGTTGACTATTAGTCGCAATGTCAATATCAGGTTATTTCCACTTGGTCACGTTCTGGTAATTATGTTTAAAAGTCAGGACGCGTTTTTCGGGATTACTAAACCCTTCAGGACTGCAAGAAATTGTTTGCTGTTTAGCTCTTCTGAACATTACACTCGATTCGTAGCTCTTCTTAAACCAAACGTACGATCGCTTTAATTTATTGGTAAGACCCTTACTAAACAAGATTTAGTCTCCGAATCCCGAATTATTTACTTCTCCCGTGAAAGTAAGAATTCGTACGCACCACTAACCTCGCCTTTTTATCGACGGTCATTTTAATTTCTATTTTAGTAATATAAGACACGTGCACGTTCTTTATTGTCAGAAGAATTTATGTTGTCCAAGACAACCTACTTTAAGAATCACGATTTTTCCCAATGAAGGAACAATCTCGTGAGCCCCGAGAGCTAAACTCAATCGGAAAAAGGACAAGTTGACTCTAAAAGAGTAATTCGTAATGTCCTTAATTACGCTGCTGGCTGTTCGTTTTTATAGCAGTGGTGACGTCGCGCTGTGAAATTGAAGAAGCACCACGCCAAAGTGTCGCCACCGCGCCTTGTATTCTCTGGGTTTCCCCGTTTCGGCAAAACAATTGTAGTTTTAGCACTGTATACCGTATTATTTAGATTGTTTTATTTAGGGAGATTTTGGGGCAATATTAAATCTGAAATTTAATATTCTGTCGTAAAATAAGCGTGTATTCACAACAATAGATACAACCGGGTGCATTAAGCACCGGAATTCTGCTAGCCTAGACGAAATATGTTCCCCTTTATGAACACCACATAAAAATCTGATACAGGAGTTTTTAATTTTTTGAATAATAAAGCTTGAGCGAACGTCCTGAAAAGGATCAAATACCACACCTGCATAATTGACACGATTCAACACTAGCATTTCTCATAGCCTTTTCTTTAGATTCTCGTGAATCATTCATTTAACCTGAGTCCTTAACGTAAGTTTCTATCAATATATAACCCAATATCCCGCTCTTAACATTGGGTTGTACTCTAATTTAAGTGTTCCTTTACAAATTGAATTCTAGCCAGTCTATTTTTGGCGGAAATAAATATTTTTTTTGGCACTTCGGTATGATTTCAATCCACCTTCAACAGCTCGTCTTTGGATGGATCTTTCAGAAATATATAGTGGTAATCGATTTGCAATTGACCTTGCTGATATGAACGGATCTTTTTTTCTTAATCTAATTATTGTCTAGTGGTCCCGTTTACTGGTTTTCCGTGGACGACCTTCTTTGTGGATAGTGGTCAACGAGCCTGAAGAACGAAAGCGGTTTATAATTCGCGAAATTACGCTATGATGAATTCCAAATTTCTTTGCAATTGATGTCACTAATTCACCACTATTATAATTTTTAATTATTTTTTCCTTTACTTGCACTGAGTACTTATTATGAGCCATTTTTTTCATTAAAAACTTGTACCATATGACCGATGACTTTGAAAGACCAGAAACGACTATAAACACGTGGAAATTTTCTATAAACATTCTTACAATGTTCAAAAGAGAGTTTTTAGTTATTTAACGGTACTTGTTGTTGATAATTTTTTATAATTCATAAAGAATAAATTCCTGTGGTTTCGTGCATATGTTTTGTCATAAACAAAAAGTGATGTTGTAAATAAAACTCATTTTTTTCTGAGACAAAAAAGAATTAGTTTTGTTTGTCTTTTTTAGCAGAAGAGTCCATCACGATCATGAATAAGTAAAAAGAATTTAAATTTAAGTGCATTTGACTATGTTATTTAGCCTTATATTAACGAGTAGAAGTTCGTGCATTTGTTTTGTCGTACACTGTATATGCAATGTTTATAGCCTACTGCGAATTTAAGGCTAAATTTTCAAAAAAAGTCCTAATTAAACTGTTTTGTTTTAGTAAGCAAATTAGAATATATCCCAGCACTTATCAAATCGATCTATTCTCTTTATTGTATTGCCTGCATTATGTACGAAATATCTAGGATTTAAGCTAACAATGTTCTTTCTTCTGTCCAATAATAAAGACTATGGTCCTGTAGTGCAGTGTAAATAAATAAATAATTTCAAATTTTAAGCCGATGTGGTAATAATATGATAATTCATAAGTGTTTTAATAATAACATTGTAAAGAAATTTAGGTTTATTATGTGTTTTTTATATCATAGGTAATCAAATCTGTTTATTTACCGACTATAAGAAGTTACTTGAAAATTATATGTACAAACAGTTTATTTCCTGCAAATATCGCTCTGGTCCTCTATCCATACGCGTTTCGATCACCTCATGATCTCGTCAGTAGTAATCCTTTAAAACTAATTGACCATGTTATAAATAACTTTAAAACAACGAACACTGGACAGCAAGAATCATATTCCTTTCTCTCTCTCTCTCTCTCTCTCTCTCTCTCTCTATATATATATATATATATATATATATATATATATATATATATATATATATATAAAAGTAAAGCAGTAAAGTGCCTATTAAAACACATATTCTTTAAACCACTTATATAATATACTAGTAAAGTGCTCGTCATAAGGGATTTTTTTATTAATAGCTTTATTCGAAATTTGATTTTGGCAATAATTTTTGGTTCGATCGAGATGAAAATTAATCAAATTTTAATTTTTTTTTCCAAAAAAAAATCAAAAGTGGGGTTACATCTAAAAATATCGAAAAAAGTTATAGACAAAAATTTTCCTAAATGCAATTTTTAGCCTGTATGCAAAATTTCGGATTTACAAGATAATTTTGATTTTTTGCCCATTTTTTGTAAATTGCACCACTGTTGCAAAATAAGACTCAACACAACCTAAATAAAACTTCTTAGTTTTGGCAATGCTTCATTCCAGATATATTTTATTTAAAGAACCTATCTTGTATTATGGATGGAAGCACCGTCACACTGGTACCACAGGTTATGCCTCATTTTAATAGGCATATTGTTCAAAACTCCAAGGATTTCAGTGATAAAGAAGCGGCGGTATTTTTCAGAATTTAAAGTACCTCTAAAAAAGTAAGGACCAATGATCGCTTAAAACACCGCACCACACATTTATTTTGAGGGAATACTGGTCTCTGCATTCAATTATAAAATTTGGATTTTTCTTGAGCCCATCATCTACAATTTTGAGAGTTAATAATACCGTTTGAAGTGAAAAGGGCCTCGTCGGTCCATAAAACGTGAAAGGGAAAGGACACATCTTCCTCTATTTCCCCCTGGTATCAAAACGAGAATCCCAAACGTATGTCAAAATCGTGTTCCTTAAAAGTATTTATAAATTTCGTTTTATAAGGTTTAAATCTATTTTTGTACAAAATCTTCCTTACACTTTCTCTTTGAACGTCACTTCTACAAGAAACATATCTAATAGTAGTTTGACCATGTTCCACAACATCTAGGCACACATTTAATTGGATTTTTTTACTATGTTTTAAATAATTGTAAGGTTTTTTAAATGAACTTTCCATCGATCCAGTTGATTTAAATTTCGCCATAATCCTATTCCCAGTAGATTGGTGCACATTTTTGCCTGGATGTCTTTCATTAAAAATGTTGGTTGCTACACGATGACTTGTGTTTTCATCACATATAAATACAATTTCAATTTTTTTCTGTAAAGTTAACATTTTTTTAATTTAATACGCAGTATTAATTAAAAGCCACTATGACAAACAGAAAATGATTTGACTTTCATTATTAGAGCAAGGGCTTGATGATCTTTTTTATCATTTGTTTTACGGCCAACTTGTTTTTGATGCATCATCGTAAGATGCAATACTAATTAATTTTTTGGAACTGCACTTAAATAATAAGACTATTTTAATTTTTTTTAAGATCGTAGCTTGATAACAAATTTGAATAATTAAATTTTAAATTAAATATCTGAAACTAGATAAACTTTACGCAAAGTTAAATAAAAATTTATTTTCCACCTAATGCAGGCTTTACTAATGACACTGTGTATTTGTGTGTCTTAATTATAATGTGTATTACTTCTAAGCATAAACCACGTTTTCAAAATAGTTATTTTATGAAGTTACCTTATGTAGGGTAAAAACAAATAAACTTCTCAACAGATGTGACCAAATTTTAATAACCCTATATGGATGTTGTAGAAAAATACATCTTCAATATGGCTCTACTTTAAACAAAATATGTCTGGGATGAAGCATTGTCAAAACTAAGATGTTTTATGTAGGTTGCGTTGAGTCTAATTTTGCAACGGTGGTGCAATTTACAAAAAATGTCAAAAGATCGAAAATAACCTATACAGCTGAAATATATAGGCGCGGAACCAAAGGGGGGGGGGCGGTGGGGGCGATCGCCTCCCCCCCAAGAACTTTGAGTTCAGGAAAATAGACCCGATTTTGCCTCATACTATAGTTAATTCAAGAATTAGAGAGAGTGATAAATCATTTTTTACCCCTTTTTTCTTCGCAAACTAGCTGTGTTGTTTAGTCCGGTGTCTGGCAAAATCTATATACACATATATTTTTCATACGAATGGGTTAGAAATTTTATAATCCAAAATACTGGTCTATAGTAATGGACTATTTGGGTCAGATAATAATAGATATTTGGAAGTGTGAAGTGTTAAAAAATGATTTTAATCCTTGTCAAACCACAACTATTTTTATTATTTTTAATTTTGGCATAGAAACCATTTTAAAGAATTATAAGTTATAATTTAAATACTTACAAAATTCCCATTGTCAAAAATACAAGAAGTTAAACAAAGATAAGAGAATAAATTCGTCCATATAATATTAAAAATTTTTTGGGGCTATCGGTCATTTTATTATTAATTAAAAACATTTTTATGACATTTGACGTTTCTGAAATCTGCAGAATTACAATTAAATACTAAAAAGGGATTCAAATGTAATTAATTTTTACATGTTACAGTTAACAGATCTGCATATTTTTATTTCTATTGCATTGAGATCTTAATTTAATTTACTTTATTACACGGAAACCCGATAGCCCCCCCCCAAAAAAAAAAAAATAAACATGTTAATTCTACACGTTTAAGAAAAAGACACAATTATAATAATAAAATAATAAAAAAAATACGGCTAATTGGAATTAAATATATATAAAATTAAAGAGTGGGGCACATTAAAATAAAAATATATTAAAAAAATATATAAACAACATTAAACAATAAAATACAACAAAAACAAAAATAAATAATAAATTGTGTTTACACTCGTAAACATCTTCGCTCAAATTAATTATAATTGGTTCCTCTATCTCACCGATCATGAGATCGAGTTTCCACATTTTGTTTTATTCGTTTATTATATGGATTTTTCCCAATTTTCCGCAGTAACTTTATTCAAAAAATCTTTCAAAAGTCCAGTTAAATTATTAATTTTGTAAGTTGTGTTATTTCTAGAAACTCTACCTTTTACCTGAGAGAGATATTTCTGTCTCCAACTGACAGTTTCCGGACTATCTATAAAAACAGATTTCCTGTCTGGTTTTTCCCAGCAAAATTTAAGTTCTCTGAGCAATTTCCAGAGCTCACTTCTTTTAATTTTAGGTAAATCCCGATCTCATTGATTTTAGTTAGAATTTTGTGGACGGTTGGGATCTGCTTCTCATAATAAAATGTATGTACAACTCCGTTTATTGCAGTTTTCATCTCTTCTTTCAACGAAGTTTTTCGTCCGCCTGTGATTGAATGTGGCTTGGGAGTACGAACAATGCCAGTCATTTTTTTCTCCTTCAACATTCGGTACACAGTAGATTTTCCAACTCCTGTCATGTTGAAACACATCTCAACAGAGCCCTGGTTTAACAATCTTGGAGTGGTGGAAGCCAAATCTTTTGGGTATCTCACTAATCTCAAATAATATATAAAAACAAGCGCAAACAAGATAAATCACTAAGGACACACTATAAGGTGTACTTTGCTCACTGACAGAAATTAAATTGAACTATCAGAAATTTTATTGTTGCAGTAAGTTTATACGGCAGTCTTCAGTTACCCGCGACACTGAAGCAGGTAGTTGGAGGTTTCGGTAACAGTTTTATTACTCTCTATAGTGCTTGAATAGAGTATAGGAATGTGTATGCTTGCGATCGCTCTCCTCCCTTCCAAGAGCTTTGAGTTCAGGACAATAGGACCGATTCTGCCTTTTATATTAGGAATGTGTATGCTGCTGGCACCCCTCCCCCCCGCCGATAACTTGTTTTTTTTTGAGATAGCCTCCCCTCGGGAGCTTTGAGTTCAGGAAAATACACCCAATTTTGCCTCTTATACTAGGAATACTGTTGGCATCCTCCCCCCTGTCGGCAACTTGTTTTTTTTTGTGATCGCCCCCCCCCCTCTCCAAGAGCTTCAAATTCATAAAAATAGATTCAACCCTGCCTTTTACACTAGAAATGGGAATGTTGCTGGTGTCTCCCCTCTCCCCCTCCCCCGTGGACAACTTGCTCTCGCTTGCCATACTGTACGTTGTGATATCACCCCCAAAGAGAGAGGCTGGATCCACCCCTGGAAATATATGCATATAGGCTAAAAATTGCAATTAAAAAAAATTTATTCTAATAACTTTTTTCGATATTTTGAGATATAATTCCACTTTTGAATTTTTTTTTTGAAAAAAATAAAAATTTGACAGATAATGTTAATCACGTGACTATTATTTTTTCTGGTTAATTTTCATCTTGATCGAAGCTGAAATGGATGCCAAAGTCAAATTTCAAATAAAGCTATTAATAAAAATACCATATTATGCGGACTTTACTGGTGACACTGTATATATTTAATATTATTTTAATTGCCCTGGATCCCATACACTCTATAATTTACCACGTCTCATTATCCTTTGATTTTATCTGCTTCATCTTTAGAGTTGATTAACTTGTAAGAGGTAAATACCCTTAATAACCAACCGACTTTTCTTCTATAAAAGTTTCATATTAACATTTCTGTTAAAACAATTTCTCATTTACAAAGGCAAGATGTTTTTGATTAAATTTTCAATTAAATTAAAGATATGAATTTTCTTTTACTTGGTGGGCTTCTTTGATAAAGAGAAGATTACGTAAAATTATTATACCCCATTTAAGCAGGTAAAACATACTTGAAAGGATGATGTATTACAGATAAAAAGGTAATATAAGTCCCAGTGGGTGTTTATTGTTATTTTTCATAAAGGATGACAATAAAAATATTAGTCTAAATTATAAATTTGGATAAATAATGTATATAGCATATACATACACGGGATATATATATATATATATATATATATATATATATATATATATATATATATATATATATATATATATATATATATATATGAAGTAAAATGCGTTCAGTGAATGCAAACTTCGCTCCATTATATCATTTCCATGTTAGAGGTTGCACAGTTTGAATAAATTGCTAAAAAACACAATTCATCCTGTTTCACCACCACCGAGATGGTGGCCTACCTGTACCACCACACCGAGAAGAGAGTTAAAACACTTACCCCCCTCCGCTACAGTGATACGGCAGAGGTACATGTTTCTTCTCTCACTAGATTCATCAGGGTACCGATATGTACCTGTCTGTGCAAAGAACAGATCGGAAGGAAGCATGCATCACTGAACGCGGCTTCGCCGACCTCCCACCGGATGGCGTATATATGTTTATGCGGCTTTCACGAATTCCTCCGTGTGAGATGCAATAGCAGTGGATATATCCACATTATGTTGTTGTAGTGCTGAAATCACATTCAGCAAATATACAACTATATGCAATTTCGTGTGTGAATGAAGTAAAATGCGTACAGTGAATGCAAACTTCGCTCCATTATATCCTTTCCATGTTAGAGGTTGCACAGTTTGAATAAATTGCTAAAAAACATAATTCATCCTGTTCCACCACCACCGATGGTGGCCTACCTGTATCACCACACCGAGAAGAAAGTTAAAAAACTTACCCCCTCCGCTACAGTGATACAGCAGAGGTACATGTTTCGTCTCTCACTAGACTCATCAGGGTACCAACATGCACCTGCCTGTACAAAGGACAGATCGGTGCTTTTTAACCATTCAGCACTACAACAGCATAATTTGGATATATCCACTGCTATTGCATCTCACAAGGAGGAATTCGTCAAAGCCGCATAAACATATAAATATATATATATATATATATATATATATATATATATATATATATATATATATATATATATATATATATATATATATATATATATCACAAAAGTACAGTATGGCAAGAAAAACAAGTTGTTGGGGGGGGGTTGCAAGCAATATACTCATTTCCAATATAAAAAGCAGAATGGGTTCTATTTTCCTGAACTCAAAGCTTTTGGGACGGGGAGGGGAGGGGGGGATCGCAAGCATACAGACTCCTATATTCTATTCAAGAACTAGAGAGAGTAATAAAAATGTTACCGAAACCTCTAACGTGCCTGCTCCAGTGCCGCAGGTAACTGAGAACTGCCGTAAATCTAATTATATTTCATTATATTTAAATATATTTTATAAATTTACTGCAACATAGAATTTCTGATAGTTTAATTTAATTTCTGTCAGTGAGCAAAGTACAACTTACAGTTTTTTCTTAGTGATTTATCTTGTTTGCGCTTGTTTTTATATATTATTTGAGATTAATGAGATACCCAAAAGATATGGCTTTCACCTCTATATTTATTCCAAAATCGTTAAACCAGGGCATATTTCCTCAACAAAAAACTTATTACGATGAATGTTTATGCTGCCTTAAGATATCAATATCTAGATAATGTTAAAAGCTCTGTTGAGATATGTTCCAACATGACAGGAGTTGGAAAATCTACTATGTACCGAATACTGAAGGAGAAAAAACGACTGGAATTGTTAGTACTCTCAAGCCACATTCGATCACAGGCAAACGAAAAACCTCGTTGGAAGAAGAGATGAAAACTGCAATTAAAGGGGTTGTATATACATTTTATTATGAGAAGCATCCATTTACAAAATTCTAACTAAAATAATTGAAGATCGCGATTTACCTGAAATTAAAAGAACGGATCTCTGGAAATTGCTCTGAGAACTTAATTTTTGCTGGGAAAAACCAGATAGAAAATCTGTTCTTATAAATCGTCCGGAAACTGTCCGTTGGAGACGTAAATATCTCTCTTAAGTAAAAGGTAGAGTTGCTAGAAATAACACAATTAATAAAATTAGTAATTTAACTAAACTTTTGAAAGATTTTTTTGAATCAAGTTACTGCGGAAAATTGGGAAAAATCCATATAATAAAAGAATAAAACAAAATGTGAGAACTCGATCTCATAATCGGTGAGATAGAGGAACCAATTATAATTAATTTTAGTGAAGATAGTTTCACTGACTTTGATTAGGAATTAGATACGTAATGTTTACTAGTGTAAACACAATTTATTATTTAAATTTTTGTTTTTATTGTATTTTATTGTTTAATGTTGTTTATATGTTTTTTTTATTTTTTATATATTTTTATTTTAGTGTGTCCCACTCTTTAATTTTATATATATTTAATTCTAATTAGCCGTAAGTTTTTTATTATTTTATTATTGTGTTTGTGTCTTTTTCTTAAGCGTGTAGAATTAACATGTTTATCTTATTTTTTTTGGGGCTATCGTATTTTCATATATAAAAGTAAATTAAATTAGGATATCAGTACAATAGAAATAATAATAAGTAGGTCTAATTTTAATTACAACATAAAAAAAGTAATTACATTTGAATCCGTTTTTAGTGTTTAATTGTAATTCTGCAGATGGTTTAATAAATAAATAAACTGAAACGTCAAATAGCCTAAAAATGTTTTTAATTAATAATAAAATGACCGATAGCCCCAAAAATATTTTATTATTATATGGACGAATTTATTTTTTTATATATGTTTAACTTTTTGTATTTTTGACAATGGATATTTTGTAAGTATTTAAATTATAACTTAGAATTTTTTGAGAGAGTAATCCTACGTTTTAGTCTATTATTATAGGCCGGTATTTTTGATTATAAAATTTCTAACCCATTTCTATGAAAAATATATGTGTCTAACAAATTTTGCTAAAAACTCCGGACTAAAGAACACAGGTAGTTTGCGAAGAGAAAAAGGGTAAAAAATGATTTATTACTCTCTCTAGTTCTTGAATAAACTATAGTATAAGAGGAAAAATCGGGTCCATTTTCCTAAACTCAAAGCTCTTGGGGGGGGGGGGGGGCGATCGCCCCCCACCGCCTCCCCCCCTTGGATCCGCGCCTGTATATATATATATATATATATATATATATATATATATATATATATATATATATATATATGAGATTTATTGAATCGTTGGGCGCCAGGCACAAATAACTATACCAAAGTATAATTAATCAATTCGTAACAAAAATTTTTTTTTCTATTTTCAATAAATATTACTCAGTTACACATGTGCTGTATTTCCGAATATACTCCGTTTATTTAGTGATTTGACATTTGAAATATTGATGTAAAATTTCTCTTTCTCAGGTGAGTTCAGATGAAAATATAATAATTGTCAGAAAAGGTTAAACCAATGATTCCAAAACAAAAATACAAACTTTATTCAGAAAGATAGAAAAATGTCAGTGGGTGCAGTTTTTCAATGTGAAATTTTATAAAAACCTTATCTTAATCTAATTAAATTATAAAAATTTATCGCTATTTTCGATTAGATTCGGCCCAATTTTCGAAGGTTCACAGATCGTATGGAAGTGTGTTTCTTGGATCCGAAAAATTCACAGGTAAAGTACAAGTATTAAAAAGCATCCTGTGCAAATTTAAGCCCTTAATATTCATTTGCGATAATTCATTATCGCAATTTTTTTGGTGCAAAAATTGGTTTTTGCAAAATTTCTCGGCCCACGATTGAAAAAAATTTTTTTTTTAATAGATCTTCAAAATATAAAACAATACAAACAATTTCCACTAAAATTGAGCATTGTATTTTAATTAGGAAAGCGGAAAATTGAGGTTGAATTTTCAACTTTTACATCGAATTTCTCGGAAAATAAAAAACTCACAGATTCCGGGTTTAACATACTTTTTTAGAATGATAATACCTATATTTATGTTAAATTTCAAATCGGTAGTTTGTTAATAAATGTCTTTTTTTTTAAAACAAAAATCGTAAATTTTGTCTTATATATATATATATATATATATATATATATATATATATATATATATATATACATGTTATATCGTAGATTTTCACGGATGGTAGAATGAATAGTTTGGTTATTCCGGGTTTCAATCTGTTCGTTCAAAAAATCGTTTTCACGACGTTTCGCCAAAATCTCATTTGGCATTTTCAAGTGCGGTTCGTCTCGTTGCTCGCTGAGAACTGATGGTGGCCTCTGAAAGATATCGAGTTTTGTTTAGTTGGCTCGCTGCCTGATTGGGTGGGTGGCTTCGTAGGCTCCTCCCCTCTCCTGAGTGCGATATATTTTGTTTCTTGTATGCAGGTCTCTCGTGTACTAGTTGATTTTTGTTGTTTTCTTTCTTGATTTTTTATTAATGTTTTCCATGTGGATGAAAAATTTATAGCATCGTCTCGTTTATTTAGCTGTCCCGCTTTTTCGATTTCTAGGGCCTCTCTTATGACGCGTAACTTGTAGTTCTGTACTGGTGCTATTTCTTTTGTTTTTTCGAAATCGATGGTATGTCCGGTTGTTTGGTGATGTTGAAATAGGGCTGAGGTTGTCTGTTTGTTTTTGAGGCTATTTTTATGTTCTTGGATTCTTGCTGATATGCGCCTGTTTGTTTGTCCTATATAAGTTCGATGACAATCTGCACATGGAATGCTGTAAACGCCATGATTTTCAAGGTTGGTCTTGTCTTTGAGATTTCCCAGGATGTTGGCTATTGTTTTTTGTGGTTTAAATATGGGCTGTTATTCCTTTTATGTATGGTATTATGGCTTTGTTCCTTGTTTGATCTTGGTCATTGGTCTTTGTTGTAGTCTTTTCTTGCCTTTTTATGGCTTTCTTTATATCTGCTTGTGAGAAACCATTCCGTTCTAGAGCTGTTGAAATGTGTCTTATCTCGTCTTGTTTTGTGTCAGGTTCTGTTAGGCGGAGAGACCTTGATACCAATGTGTTGACCACTGCCTGCTTTTGAGAGGGATGATGATGCGACGCTGCATTGAGATATCGGACAGTATGTGTGGGTTTCCGATATACGCTGAAGCCCAAGGTGTTGTTGAGTTTCCTAGTCAATAGCAGGTCCAAAAAAGGAAGTTTCTTTTCTTGTTCGATTTCTAGTGTGAATTGGATTCTGTGATGGATATTGTTAAGATATATGAGGAAATCGCCCAGGTGTTCTTTTCCATGTGGCCATATTATAAAAATATCATCGACATAGCGTTTCCAAAATTTTGGTTTTAAAGGTGCCTTTTGCAGTGCCTCTTGTTCGAAATATATCATGAAAAGGTTGGCTACAACTGGTGAAAGCGAGGATCCCATAGGTGCGCCATCTGTTTGTTTGTATATATGGTTATTGAACATGAAGTATGTGTTCTTTAGACAGTGTGCTGCAAGTTCAATTGTGTAGTCTGGAAAATCCTCGTTCATGGCGATTTTGTCCAAAGGAAGGAAGAATCTTAAGAAAGCACAACATACAGCCCATATTTAAACCACAAAAAACAATAGCCAACATCCTGGGAAATCCCAAAGACAAGACCAACCTTGAAAATCATGGCGTTTACAGCATTCCATGTGCAGATTGCCATCAGACTTATATAGGACAAACAAACAGGCGCATATCAGCAAGAATCCAAGAACATAAAAATAGCCTCAAAAACAAACAGACAATCTCAGCCCTATTTCAACATCACCAAACAACCGGACATACCATCGATTTCGAAAAAAACAAAAGAAATAGCACCAGTACAGAACTACAAGTTACGCGTCATAAGAGAGGCCCTAGAAATCGAAAAAGCGGGACAGCTAAATAAACGAGACGATGCTATAAATTTTTCATCTACATGGAAAACATTAATAAAAAATCAAGAAAGAAAACAACAAAAATCAACTAGTACATGAGAGACCTGCATACAAGAAACAAAATATATCGCACTCAGGAGAGGGAAGGAGCCTACGAAGCCGCCCACCCAATCAGGCAGCGAGCCAACTAAACAAAACTCGAAATCTTTCAGAGGCCACCATCAGTTCTCAGCGAGCAACGAGACGAACCGCACTTGAAAATGCCAAATGAGATTTTGGCGAAACGTCGTGAAAACGATTTTTTGAAGGAACGGATTGAAACCCGGAATAACCAAACTATTCATATATATATATATATATATATATATATATATATATATATATATATATATATATATATATATATATCGATAACTAGTGGCGTCGCCTATAACTTATATTATATAAATCGATAGGCTTTTTAATTCTCTACAACTTTTGTTTGAAATATTTATCGATACAACTTTTACCTTTCGAGATAAACTCATAAAACCTAAAATCGTGAACCTTTTTGGTCCGCCATTTTTTTTGCACAATTTTTTCAGAGTTACCATCGAGATAGGTTTTATAGGATGCCGAAATGGACACATTCCAGTAAAAAAAAACAATGTTACATTTTTGTTACTGACGAAAGTCTATTTTCCATGGAATAAAGTTGGGTTAATTTTTTAGACATTTAGCCCATTTTTGTAGTTTTCCATATACCCCCTAATTTCCTTGTATTAACCTGATCTATCCAGAACTACATCCCTAAAATTCCTTATATTGTTTGCGAATACCTCTATAATGTTTATATTAACTTTTTTTAAAAATACTTGATAAATCATGTAAATATAAAAGAATTTTATTTTAATTTAGGACAATTGTAATAAATTATATAAAGAAAGACGTAAAAGGCAGTGGAAACAGTAGAATTAAGTTTTGGAGCAAAATTTGTTTGAGTGGTTAGGTCTTTTCGATCAAAATTTCTAAAAAAGAGAGAAACACTTGTAAAATTTGCCGCGGTGCAGTCTATAACTTCAGTTATAATATCTCCAGCTTTTACACCCAAATCTGCTATTTTTCCAACAGCACAAAATGCTAATTTTACTTTAAATGATCTAACGTATATGTGTACTTGTGACCTGGCTTCATATACTTCTTTGGGAATTTCAATAATGGCAGCAGCGACTGCAATTTGCACTGTTGCTATGCAAGTAGGTCTTGCAAGGATATGCAATTTTTTACATTCTGCTAGTTCTTTCCAGGTTTCTTTGGCTTTAATGTAGCTTGCATTAACATTGTCTATAGCTCCAAAAATTAAATCTTCCGCTTCTTGGATTTTATCTGTAATACAGCTAGTTACAGTATCGAGTATGTTCGTTGGAAGAGCAGATATTTTGTCTATGCTGTTGCCTATGCATCCGGAAATATCGACACCTAAAAATGAAAAAGCTAAATAAAACGGGTTATTCGAAATGATTACAGATAAAATATAGATATATTTTATCCAAATCAAACTGAAATTTGAAAAGCTATCTTCTTCTTCTTTAGGTGCCATGTCTGTATTCAGACGTTGGTGGTCATCGTGTTTACAATTTCCTGAAATCTTTCTCTATCGACTGCTGCACGAAATAGTTCTTCTGCCGTGCAATCACACCACTGCCTGATGTTACGCAGCCATAAAAGCTTCTTTCCGCCTATCCATCTTTGTCCTTCCACTTTTCCTTGTATTATAAGGCGAAGTATTCTGTTTTCCGCCACTTTATAATGTTCAAGAGAAGTCGATCTGTATTCATCATTCTGAGAACATCCTCGTTGGAAGTGTGCGAAACCCACGATATCTTTAGGATTCGACGATAGCACCACAATTCGAATATTTCCAATTTGTTTAGCGTTGTGGTTTTTAGTGTCTATGTCTCGCAACCGTATAATAGAATAGACCATACATAGCATTTCAGGACCCTTTTACGAATATCATATCATGTCATAAAGGCCTTCCGCGATATTTCTAACCTAGCTATTATCTCTTCATCTTAGTCCCCATTTACATTCAACCAACTGCCAAGGTATTTGAAATGGTTTACACGCTCTATCCTCCTCCCATCGAGCCAAAGTTGACATTCATCCACAGTAACCTTTCCAACAGTCATCCACTTTGTTTTTGAGATGTTGATTTTAAGGCCTCTTCGGCAGCTCGCCTCATTGACTAGGTTTAGTAGTGTTTGGAGATCCTCGATGCTTTCTGCAAGAATGTCCGTATCATTAGCAAATTTAATATTGTTGATTACTTCTCCACCTAGTCTCACTCTCTCTTGTCTGTTATCCAATGCCTCCCTAAAGATTTCTTCAGAGTATACATTAAAGAGACAGGGTGACAGAACGCAACCCTGTCTTACTCCACGTTTGATGGGTAGGCTTTGAGTACGACCGTTTTCAATTTGGATAGAGGCTACATGATTGTAATACAGATGTTCTAGCAGTCTTATATCGTAGTGGTCTAGACCTGCTGCTTGTAGGCACTCAAAAAGTTTGTCATGTTGACCGTTTTCAATTTGGATAGAGGCTACATGATTGTAATACAGATGTTCTAGCAGTCTTATATCGTAGTGGTCTAGACCTGCTGCTTGTAGGCACTCAAAAAGTTTGTCATGTTGTACTCTGTCGAATGCCTTTTCAAAGTCGATGAAACAGACGTAGATGTTCTTTCGGAATTCACAACTCTTTTGTAGGAAAACGCGCATACAAAATAGTGCCTCTCTTGTTCCTAGACCATTTCTAAATCCAAATTGCTCATAACTCACTCTCTTTTCGCATAGAAGGAATATTCGGTTCTGTATAATTCGTAGAAGTATCTTAAGTGTGTGGCTCATTAAACTAATCAGCCTAAAATCGCTGCATTTGGTGGGTCTACTTTTCTTTGGTAATGTTACAAACAGCGATTCTAACCAATCATCTGGTATTATTCCTTCGTTGTAGATTTTATTAAAGAAAGTGGTTAAGTAGGAAATATTTTCCTCATCTAGTAGTTTAAGCAACTCAGCAGGGATTTGATCTGGTCTAGGTGCCTTATTATTTTTGGCTTGCTGTATTGCTTTCCTGACTTCTGATTTCAATATATTGGGGCTCCTGTCTATCTCGCTGCTGCACAAAGTATGTCTATGTGCAGCGTTTTCTCGAGTAGTATCGTCAAAAAGGTCACTGATGTATCTCTCCCATTCTCTGCACTGTTGTTCGTGATTACAGATTTTTCTGTCGGCGTCCTTGAGTAAAAGAGCATTTTTTGGTTTTCTGATTCCGGAGGTATATTTAAGTTTCCTGTGGAGATTGAAATTGTCGTGTTTTTTTGGAGGTTCTCTATTTCTTTACAGGAATTTTCGAGCCAGAGTTCTTTGGCTTGCTTAATTTTTCTTTTTATGAGTTTATTGACTTCACTGTATTTATCAGTATCTCTATTTTTATATTTCCGTCGTACCTCCATAAGGTCAAGAATTTCCTGTGTCATCCACTCATTTTTTGCCATTCTTTTAGGTATTTTCAGAGACTCTTCCACCTCTTTTAAAATCGAGTTTTGTATATCGTACCAACATTCGTTAATGGTTCTGTTTTCGTTTGGTATTTTCGATATTTTGTGTATTTCGTTATTTATTTGCTGCGATATGTGTTCACGTGTTTGAGGATTTCTGAGGGGGTCGACGCACATCCTGTTTGGTTTAGATGGCTTTGTTAATTTCTTTAATTTAATGTGTATTTGTATGAAAAGCTATGGGGCAATTAAAAATTACTGATTCAACAACGAGTTGTTTTTTAAATTAATAATTCTATAGCCCTTAAAAGGATAATTTAAAAAGTTGATTACAAATTTTTAAGTTTCAAACCGAATATAATTACATTTTTCCCAATATTTCTTCAACCATTTTTTTAGCCATCTAAGAAGTAGTATTTCGGTGGATCCTCAAAATACACTGTTAAAAATAACCTTAAATTTTATACAGATTTAATGTATATTCTACATTAAATTTAATATAGCAAATTCATTGAAATATCAGTTCACTGTACATTTAATTTGATTAAATATCTTAAATTTCAATAAAGTAGTTGAAAAGATATTTCAACTTTCTGTACATTAAAATTACTTCATATGTACCGTAACATTAAAGGAATCTACATTAATATTCATGGTACATTGCATGAGATTTTGGGAGATGGCGCAACTTGTATTGAGCTTTTTATTTAGTATTATATAAGTTGCTTAAAGGACTTAATTTTCATATGATGAGATGTACATGTCTGCCGATACTGACGTAAACCAATGAGTTAGGTGTAGTAAAGTTCAATCAGAATTGGTAAATGATCACTAGCGTAACTATCATTGAGTATGGATTGTTGAAAATAAGGTGAGATAGGTCAATTGTAGACATCGTGGAAGAGGACGAGAATATATGAAGAAACCAACGAGTTAGGTGTAGTAGAGTTCAATCAGAATTAATAAATGATCACTAGCGTAACTATCATTGAGTATAGATTGTTGAAAATAAGGTGAGATAGATCGATTGTAGACATCGTGAAAGAGGACGAGAATATATGACTGGGAGTTTCATTGTTAAGTATTGTTAGATAAAATCGATCTATGATTTATTCTAGGAAATGGCCTTTTTGGTTTGTATATGACAATCTCCACAGGGTTTTGCGGAAGTTAAAGTCACCTACTATTAGTAATGAGGGAGGGAGAGTGGTTATTAGGTTGATGAGATCTGCTAGGCTAGGATTGGAGTTGGGAGGGATATAGACATTGTATATGGTCATTTTGAATGTTAAATATATAGATACAGCATACGCTTCGATGTGGGTATTTAGAGGTCTTTAACTGGATGGAATTGATTCCTTTATGAGGATTTTGTCGGTCTTTTCGCATGCAGTTATAGCCTTTGATAGTGACTTTGTCTGTGTTCTTAGGTGGGTGTCTTGAATCGCGTTAATCTTTAGGTGTAATCTGTTTTTTAGAAGTCTTATGTCCTCTATAGGGTGAAAAAGTCTGTTACTGTTCCATTGTATGAGTTATGAGTCATTGTGATTTTGTTGACATCGATGTTTTTTGTTGGAATATTTAGTTACAGAGTCAGAACTTTTTTGAGGGGACATGGATGCGTTTGAGCTATTGTGGTGTAAGCATTTTGCATCATCTATTGGAAGTGATTTAGATGTGTTTTTTACATTCGTAAAATGAGAAGATTTTGACTTTTGAGTGGTGGTCTGAGTTTTGGAGGAGTATGATTTTGTTGATGGTGGTTTAGGTGAAGATTTTGTAAGTGAATTGGGGTGAGGTGGTTTTGATGATGATGGAAAGGTTGTTTGATTGGAGTTGGAGGGATTATCAGGACTTGAGGAGGGAGGAGATTTGGAAGAAGGGTTGGGGAATGATTGGGCTTGGAAGGGGAGGAGGCTTAGATAGTTGAAGAGTTTTATTTTCGACAACTTTTGCAAAAGATAGATTAGTAGAAGATAGTTAATAATCAATTTTTTTTGGCTTGATAGTGTGGTATTTTTTTTAAGGTTTTAATTTTTTAGATTTCAAATTCTTATAGCTAGGACACACTGAAGTGTCGGATTGCAAGAAGTTTCATGGTAAAATTCATGCATTGCATGAGGGACAGATTTGGGAATTATTACAAGAAGTTGATGAACTTTTGACAATTAAAACACCCAAATGGATTTGGAATGTGAGGTCTAACTTTACATCTGTTCCAGCCTATGTTTAAGTGTTCTCTTAGTCTACTTAGCCCAAAGGTTATGAAGGAATTGGTGTTAGTGATTTCGCCACTAATTCTCTTTTCTATTCGTACTATGCTTTTAACGCCTTGATCTTTGGTGTCTTCTAAGATTTCCTCTTCACTGAAGTTTGCCAGGTCCAAACAATTCTGCCTTTTATACAATTTAGTCGACGATGGGGAATGATTGCCACATGTATGTCAGCTTTTGAGTTTATGTTTGGTATGTTTTTTAGATTGGGCTAATTTGCCTATTTCTATTAGGATACTTCTGTCTTTGAATTTTTTGGTATTTTTAGAATTATTTAGTTTTTTTATTATGAATTTATATATTAGGGATGAGGATATATTGATGAATTACTTTGGGCTTAATTATATAGTGCCTGTCAAAGGGAGAACTTATGAATGAGTTATGTGATTCGAATGTGGGGGAAACGCATCTTCCCCTCTTTGATGGGAGAAGGGTAGGTAAGTGTTGGGGGATTTTAGTTGAATGCATCGGGATTCTTAGACCTGATGGTTTCTAATAAATTCGAGCACTCACTGACTGACGGTCGGGGAGGCCCACTCTCTCATCCCCCTCACCGAACGGTATTGGGGTTCCGAATCTTTTCATATACTTTAATGGGGTTTTACATATAAGGACGACACAAGACAAATACAACACGACTAGGGCTCTGGGGTCGTCACGCTCATTCTAGTGAGATAAATCTCACTAGCCCCCTGAGGGGAATAACAATATATAAATTCCATTCCATATACATATGCAAAATTTTTTCTCAACAGGTCAGGTTGGAGTGAGTGAAATATATGTTAAAAAACTTATTTACAAACAGATATATATATATATATATATATATATATATATATATATATATATATATATATATATATATATATATATATATATATATATACACAATAGAAAATGGACAAGTTATCTGATTCTTCAGTCTGCTTTGGTGATCAAACAATCCAGATATAAATATGTGTCAAGTTTTGTTAAGAAAAAGTAGCTTTTAGACTGTAATGTTTTGAATTTATGGCTTGATTTTGCCTTTCTACGACCCTCTTGTAAAAAAGAGATAAACTTAAAGTTAGTAAACGAATATAAATAAAAAAATATTTAGTGTGAATTGTGAACTTACAACTGAAAACTTGCCAAATAAATATTTTCGTAGCAGAAAGATATTTTTAAATTTTATCACTGAGGCAAACCGAAGTAACTGAGAACTTGCCACTTCTTAACATCAACTTGCCTTTCTTTGAAGCATCTTCCTTTGTTTTAATAATCCGTTGTATGAACTTTTTCGTGTACACTTGAAGTAATTCCCCAAATTGCTTTAAATAATTAAAAGCGATTTTTTTAGGTGCCTTCACGATCCCTATTAATACACCTAACGTTTCCTGAATTGGTTGTTCTATATAGGTTTCCATCTTATTAGTTAAAGTCATAAGAATGTCAATAATCTTTCTTTCTTTCATTTGCGTGTTGTCGTAACGCCTGCTGCGATTAACAGCGAGATCAGATTTTTTAACTTGTCCCTAAAAAAATAATTTTGCAGCAAACAACAACATTTTACCTCTAAAATTAAAATGTAATTCGATTTCTAGATCTACAAAGATCTAGTTGAATAATTTATCCAATCTTAAAAGATTAGGTTGCAACATGTTACTAAGTTGCATTTTCTTCACTTCCATTTAGAATTCTTCCCTGAAAATTAAGGTGCAGTTTCAGACAAACATGGTGAAAGATTTCGCCAGCAAATTGTTCAAGTGGAGGTGCGGTATAGTGGAAAATGGAATCCAAATATGTTATCGGACTACTGTTGGCTTCTCAAACGTGAAACGATGCGAGCGAATATAGGCGAGAAAAGAAAAAAAAATACATATTTTATTGAATTATACTTTTTCCATAAAAAATTGAGTATATTTTTTAAAAAATGTAATCTTATCTTTTTTTTTTTAATTTTTGAATTCACTAGATTGCTTTGGGATTGGGTTTCCCATGTTTTAAATTCTTTTTTACTCCTCAAAAAACTTATGGGTGATTGTACTCCGTGGAAATTAGATCAAAAAAGTGCTGTTTTGTTAACCAAAAAGGTAACATTGGTTTTTTTACGGAAATTTGTTCATTTCGGCATCCTACAAAACATATCTCGATAGTAACTCTGAAAGACCTGTGCAAAAAAAATGGCTGACCAAAAATGGTTACGATTTTCGGTTTTTTGAGTTTATCTCGGAAAGTAAAAGTTGTGTCGAAAAATGTTTCAAACAAAAGTTGTAGAGAATTAAAAGACATCAAACTCAGAATCTGTAGTTTTTTATTTTCTGAAAAATTCGATGTCAAACTTGAAAATTCTACCTTAATTTTCGGCTTTCCTAGTTAAGATACAATGCTCAATTTGAATGGAAATTATTTGTATTGTTTTATATTTTGAAGATCTATTAAAAATTATTTTTTTAAATCGTGGGCCGAGAAATTTTGCAAAAACCAATTTTTGCACCAAAAAAATGCGATAACTTTTCACCGTATGGAGATAAAATGTTTTTGCATTGGATTTAGATGTATCATTTCCAATCTAACAAAAAAAATATTTTTGGATAAAAAAAAACGTTTTTTTTTTTTTAAATTCATAATGACGTGGCAAATTAATATTAAGGGCTCAGATTTACAGAGGATGCTTTTTAATACTTGTGATTTACCTGCGAATTTCTTGGATCCAAGAGATACTCTTTCATACGATCTGTGAACCTTCGAAAATTGGGCCGAATGTAATCAAAAATAGCTGCTGCAGGCTGTTGTCGGCGGGTTAGTTCATTATTAACAAAATGTTTACAAAAAATTATAGAGAAAATCATGCAAATATTCAAATATGTATTACATATTCTACTGTTTTTTTCCTGCGATTTAGAAAACGATCATGACAATTCACAGGAAATTAATATATTTGAGAATGATTTTGAAAATTAAAGAGCATAGTTTTTTTTAATAAACTATTAATGTATTATTAAATATTTATTTGATTTGCATATAGAAATTTTCGTAAAAATTTTGTTAATAAACTAATAGGTAATAATAATATACCGGGTGTCAACGAATCTATTAGACAAGTCATAATTTCTAGAGTATTATGTGTATCAAAATAAGAATTGGTACAGGTAAATGGTATGTGAAGGAGAGAGTTTTCGCATATTTTCTACTTTCCGGCCACTTCCGGTTTCACCGGAAATGGCCCCGGTTTTGAATTTTTAAATGGAATACCCTGTATATTTTAACATTTTTGGATTTCTGAGACAATTCTAGATCAGAATGTGACATCTTAAAAACTTTTTACGTCTACTTCATTTTTTTAGAGCTACTGTTAAAATTGCATTTAGGTGGCCATAATCGGACGCAAACTAATCTAAGGGCCTTAGGTGATGTCAAAAAAATACAATCGCAAAGTTTTAGTGACTAGTATGAAAGACAGGAATAGGACAAGTTGACAAAATTACGTTTAAATAAACTATTAATTTTCAAATGGCGACCCCTTTTTGACAACTACTTTTCGAAAAAAACATTCTTTGACGAATCTAACGGTACTAATTTATTTGCGATTGGATTAGACATAAGAACAGAAATTAAATATTATTAAGCAAAATACTGGATAATTTATTTACTTATGACAAGTGCGCCATGGACAGCCATAATGCATAATAATTTGCAACTGTTTTTATCAAGTCTTCTTTGGAAAACAAAGCACTCACTTAAGTAGATAATGACAGTGACATATGCTCTAAGAACAGACGTAAAAGTTTCTTAATTTTCGTTAAGTTTAGTTTAAATTTTCGTTAAAATAATGTATACTCAAAGTAAAAAAGTGGATATGTTATTAATATTTGGAGAGTGTCATAGAAATTCAAGGAATGCTGCCGAGTTGTATGCTCATAGATATCCGAATCGGCAACATCCAGCCCATCAGTATTTTCCGTATGTCGAGACTCGTTTTAGGCAAATAGGAAATCAAGAGGCGGAACAGAGGTTTATTATAAATGAAGAGACTGAGATTAACGTACTTGCTATGGTTGAGGTTGATAAAACAGTTTCGTTAAGAAAAATTAGTCAAGAACTGCAGATAAGTTATGAATCAGCAAGAAAAATACTGAAAAACATGGATATCGAGCATTTAAATATCAGTTACATCAACATTTGTATACTGAGGATGGCGATAGACGGGTAGTGTTTTGTGATTGGCTGCTTCAAAATCATAGAGTTAACCCAAATTTTATCGATTTTATTCTATTTTCCGACGAATCCCGAATTACAAATAATGGTATGTTCAATAAGCAAAATACTCGGTACTGGGCCCAACAAAATCAACATGAAATGAGAGAGGGTAATTTTCAAGAAAGATTTGGCGTCAATATCTGGGCTGGTATCGTTGGAAACAGAATAATTGGGCCAATATTGTTTCAAGGTCAGTTAACAGGGGTTAGATACTTAGATTTTCTTCAAAATAAATCGAAAATCATCTCAATGATATACCTTTAGCAGTTTTACGGCGAATTTACTTTCAACAAGATGCCTCACAATACTAGAGAAGTTCTTAATTATTTAATAGAGCATTTTAATAATCGAATTATTGCAACCAATGGTCCGGTGCGGTGGCCAGCCCGCTCACCGGATTTTACTTTGCTCGATTTCTTTGTCTGGGGATACGTTAAAGAAAGGGTTTACTATGGAGCAGCCCCAGCTACTCTTGAAATATTAGAAGAAAGAATTTTACGGGCATTTAGAAGAATGCTACAAAACTTGTTGAGAGAAACAATTGAACGAGCTGAAATGTGTCGTGAAAAAGAAGGAATGCACTATGAACATTTACTACACTAAACTTTTTAACAAATTCAGCTACTGTACTTTCAAATATTTTAAGTGCGTTGTCTAAGTTATTAGTTTATTTTGTTAGTTTTTTGTTAATTTTGTTAAATTTTTAATCCAATTCCTGTCTTTCATACTAGTCACTAAAACTTTGCGATTGTCTTTTTTTGACATCACCTAAGGCCGTTAGATTAGTTTGCGTCCGATCATGGCCACCTAGATGCAATTATAAAAGTGGCTCTAAAAAAACGAAGTAGGCGTAAAAAGTTTTTAAACTGTCACATTCTGATTTAGAATTGTCTCAGAAATCCAAAGACGTTAAAATATACAGGGTATTCTATTTAAGAATTCAAAACCGGGGCCATTTTCGGTGAAACCGGAAGTGACCGGAAAGTAGTAAATATGCGAAAACTCTCCTCGTCACATAAAATTTATCTGTAGCAATTCTTATTTTGATACACATAATACTCTAGAAATTATGACTTGTCTAATAGATTCGTTGACATCCGGTATAGGAAAAAAACAGAATAATATGTAATATATAAATGAATATTTATATGATTTACTTTATAATTGTTTGTAAAAATTTTGTTAATAAATTGTTAGATAATAATAATATAAAAGAAAAAAAAAACAGTAGAATATGTAGTATATAATTGAATATTTGTATGATTTTCTTTACAATTTTTGGAAAAAGTTTTATTAAGAAACAAATAATTAATTAATATAACTAAACAAATTGTTACTATTATATAAATTAATAAAACAACATCAATATTACAAATATTACCTGTGATGCATTAGTTTCCTTGAAGTTCCAATAAATAATGCGCCTGATCTATGACAACCCGCCGACAGCTGCCTGCAGCAGCTATTTTCGATTGGATTCGGCCCAAATTTCGAAGGTTCATAGATCATTTAGAAGAGTATTTCTTGGATCCAAAAAATTCACAGGTAAAGTACAAGTATTAAAAGGCATCTTTTGCAAATTTGAGCCCTTAATATTTATTTGCCACGCCATTATGAATTTTTGAAAAAAAAAAAGTTTTTTTCATCCAAAATTAATTTTTTTTAGATCGAAAATGATACATCAAATCCAATGCACCCATTAAAAAAATTTATCTCTATCCGGTAAAAAGCTAACGTAATTTTTTTGGTGCAAAAATTGGTTTTTGCAAAATTTCTCGCCCACGATTGAAAAAAATTTTTTTTTAATACGTCTTCAAAACATAAAACAATTCAAACAATTTCCATTAAAATTGAGCATTGTATCTTAATTAGGAAAGCGGAAAATTGAGGTTGAATTTTCAAGTTTGACATCGAATTTCTCAGAAAATAAAAAACTCACAGATTCCGGGTTTGACATACTTTTTTAGAATGATAATACCTATATTTATGTTAAATTTTAAATCGGTAATTTGTTAATAAATGTCTTTAAAAAAATACAAAAACAATAAATTTTGTCGAAAAAAATATATCTCGATAACTAGTGGCGCTACCTATAACTTATATTATATAAATCGATAGATTCTACAACTTTTGTTTGAAATATTCTTCGATACAACTTTTACTTTTTGAGATAAACTCAAAAAACCGAAAATCATAACCATTTTTGGCCCGCCATTTTTTTTGCACAGGTCTTTTAGAGTTACCATCGAGATATGTTTTATGATGCCGAAAAGAACACATTCCAATAAAAAAAACTAATATTTAGATTCAGCACATTGCAGTAGACACAAAAAATCCAAAAATAAAAATATCAGGGAATGACAACTAATTTCAAAACAGCATAATTTCGGTTTAAGTTTATGTGTCAACAGCAATATTTTCACTTTAATAAATTTTATGAGATTTTATATAACAATTTAAAAAATAACTTACGCATACATATGTCAGTGGGAAAGAAATAACTATTAAAAGCTTAAGGATCTTCATTTTAACATTGTAAATTTTATATTAAAAAAATCTATTATTTTCACATGAGTCGATTAAAAAATGTTAGGTTGACAATATAAATTTATTATGACAGTTCGCTTAAGGCTGATTTGTTCATTATGCATGTATTTCTATGTTTGTAATGAGAATTAACGGAGCAAAGCAAAGTTTCATATTTATGTTTAATACAAAACCAATCGGAATTTTGTTTAAAAAAAAATAGAAACTTTACTTATAAACACGCATAAATATAAGCTATATATCAAATTGACAAATTACAGAATCAAGTATTTTTCACAAAGATAAATATAAATACACTTTTGAAAATACAAGAGGACACAAATCTATGATTGACTTTATACTTAGTAACCGAGTTATACATCCCACCCAGATATTGGATATTAGAACATTGAACTCTGTTAATGCAGGAAACGATCATAAATTGGTTCTATCAAAGATTCGAATAAAGATTACACAAAAGAAAAAGCAGTTGGAAAAGGTTAGGATACAAAAAAAGAACATAGACTCTCTGTGGCATACGTCAACGAAAGAATTATATCAAAAAAGATTGATGGAAAAAATTGAAAGAAAACCAATCAATGAAGAGGAAGATAGTAGTGAACATAACCCGATTCTCTCAATCCCCCCACTCCTCGACCTTGACCTTGACCTTTCTTCACCCCTCTTTGGCCCCGCCCACATGTCCTTGTCATTGACCTTGAAAGTGCACGTGTGCTTTGGCCTTGGCCTTGTGTTCAAGGTTGTGTGTGTGACCTTGACCTTGACCTTGGTCGAGACGACCTTGACTTTGTTGAAGGTCATCTTGGGTGTGTGACCTTGAAGATATGTTACGTGGTTGGGGGTGACCTTGAATGGTTTTATATAGAGTATGGGGCAGTTTCATTCATCAGTTGGCTCTGACTTGTATAGGTAGTACATGTGTTAATATTTGACAAATCATGGCATATGTTTGTGAAAATTGCGGTTCTAAGTTTACTAAGAGTTATAATATGAGACGTCATAAAAGAGAATCGTGTGCGGCGAGATTTAATGAAGTGCCTGGAGGAAAACGGCTCCGAATTGAAGAGTATACATCGACGATTCCGGTAATTAATTGCGCTACATGTAATGTAGATGTTCCAATAAATCATATGTCAGCGCATAAACGAACACAACAACATAAAAATAATTCATGTTTGCCGGTATGTCATGGTGTGCAACTCGTTCAATGTGCCTTCAAAAGAAGAATTGCAACCTATCGGGTTAGCAGTGATATGGAGCATTCCGATTACGTAATGTTCTTTGCAGACATTAAATCCAAGGTGGTGGAACTTGTTAATAATTTATTGCGTGTGCATCATGCTTTAAAAGTTAACATGACAGCTGTTGGCGAGTACATGCTTCCGTCACAAGAAATATTCAGTGAAAAATCCTTCAACACTGCTAATCAAATAATTAGTGTAGAAAGTGATTTGGATGCCGTTTACCATTCTTTCACCGAATCAATAAAAACGCAGGCGACAGAGTTCCAGGAGAAAGATTCAGGTATGGAAAAATCAAAACCCGATATATTAAACTGATTTTTATATATTATTTTTCTTGTTATAGGATGGGCTCTTGTGCGAATTTTATACTTGGAAGTTGGTATCAACAAGTATATGCCTATGGGTGGCTCATCATACATCAAGTTGCCGTGTTCTATTGAAAAGAAAGGAGCTGTCGTCAATGTGATTAACCAGGACGAATTTTGCTTTGCGTGGGCTGTAACATCAGCATTGTTTCCTCCAACAGCAGAGCCTTCACAGAAGACATCCTACCCCCATTTTTCTAGAGTGCTAAATGTAACAGGTATGGATTTTCCAGTAAAATTACGTGACATTAAAAAATTTGAGGAAATGAACAACATATCAATTAACGTATACGGTCTGGAATCTAAATATGAAAATAATGAAATAATACATGAAGTTATTGGTCCACTGAGGTATGCGTCAAAAAAGTTGGATAGGCATGTAAATTTATTGTTAATTACAAAAGACTGTAGTAGTAAAGATGGCGGTGAACATTTTTGCGATACGACTTGTTCAAAGAGTCATTATTGTTGGATTCGGGATTTATCACGTTTAGTTTCAAGTCAAATTAGTTGTCAACAACATAAAATATATTTCTGTGATGGTTGCCTCATTTATTTTAGTACACCGTCAGCTTTAACTTTACATCAAAGCTACGATTGTAACCACATTTTCACGCAAACACCCTCAGTGGATTTAAAAATCGATAAATTTGGAAAGAGTGTGCCGGAAAATATTTTAAAATTCGAGGGTATAGAAAAGCAAATGCGCGTTCCATTCGTGGTTTATGCAGATTTCGAATCTGTTTTAAAACCCATTGAAACGGTACAACCAAACCCACAAAATTCTTACACTGTAAAAAGTTTTAAACATGAACCATATTCTTTTGCTTATTTAATTAAATGCTCTTTTGACGACTCACTTTCGAAATTTGAGCTATTTCGGGGGAATAATGCAGCTCAAGTCTTTGTGGATCGTATCGAGTGTGATTTAAGGGCTCTATACAACACATATTTAAAAGACATTAAGCCTATGAAACCGTTAACGCCTGAAGAAAAAAGGGAGTTTAATGATGCTAAAATATGTGGTATATGTGAAGGCCCTTTTGAAGAGGGTGAGATTAAAGTACGAGACCACTGTCACATAACTGGTGCAAAAAGATTTGGTGCTGCACATTCCGTTTGTAATTTAAATTATAAATTACCCTCTTTTATCCCTATCATATTTCATAACTTAAGCGGCTACGACAGCCATTTATTTATAAAAGAGTTATGTAAATATGGGGATAAAATTGGTGTTTTGGCTCAAAGTAAGGAAAAGTACATATCATTTACCAAAAGCATTTATGTGCACGATTATTTTGATAGTAAATGTGGAAAAGTCAAGAGGAAATATTTAAAGTTGCGATTTATTGATAGTTTTAAATTTCTGTCAACGTCTTTGGAAAATTTAGGCAGCGGTTTAAACGACGACGATTTTATTGAAACGCGGAAACATTTTTCAAATATCAACCAATTTAATTTGATGCGTCAAAAGGGTGTTTTTCCCTATAGCTTTATTGACTCTATAGAAAAAATGGAAAATACATGTCTTCCAAGTAAAGATGAATTTTATGATAATTTACGGGAAGAACATATTAGCGATGAAAGCTATAGAAGAGCAAAAGAAGTATGGCGCTTGTTTGGGTGTAAAACTTTGGGGGACTATTCGGACGTGTATTTAAAATCAGATGTGTTGCTATTGTGTGATGTTTTTGAGCAATTTCGGAATAATTGCTTAAAATTCGATAAACTTGATCCAGCACATTACTATACCCTTCCAAGTTTATCATTTGATTGTATGCTACGTATGACTAAGGTAGAGTTAGAGCTCTTAACTGATATAGACATGATACATTTTTTTAAGAAAGGTATACGCGGCGGCATAAGCCAGTGTACAGAAAGGAAGCACATCGCTAATAATATTTTTTTACCAGACTATGACCCAACAAAACCTTCTTCATTTATAACATACCTTGATGCTACAAATCTATATGGTCATAGTATGTCACAAGCATTACCATATGGTGGTTTTCGATGGTTAAGCGAGCGCGAAATTCTGGATTTAAATATTATGGCTGTTGGTGATGATAGTTTACATGGCTACGTTTTGGAAGTGGATGTGCATTATCCGACTGAGTTGCATGATGCACATTCTGATCTTCCATTTCTAGTAGAAAATATCATACCGCCAACAGAAAACGCTAAATTACCGAAATTAATTCCCAATTTACAAGATAAAAAAAAATACATTGTACACTATAGAACTTTAAAACAAGCCATCGCCAACGGCTTAGTGGTAATGCAAACCCATCGAGTATTACAGTTTGAGCAATCAAAATGGCTAAAATCGTATATTGATTTTAATACCAATTTACGTAACAAGGCCACCACAAAATTTGCGAAGGACACTTTTAAATTAAAAAATAACGCGATATTTGGTAAAACTATGGAAAATGTGGAAAATCGAAAGGATATAAAATTAGTAACACATTGGGAGAACAGTGTAGGCAGAAATGGAGCTAGAGCACTAATATCCCGCCCCAATTTCAATAGTAGCTCGATATTTACCGAGAACTTTGTTGCTATACATATGAATAAAGTTAAAATATTGTACAATAAACCAATTTATATCGGTTTTTCCATATTAGATATATCAAAGACTGTAATATACGATTTTTATTATAATTTTATTAAATCCAAGTTTGGCGATGATGCTTCGTTACTTTACACCGATACTGACTCGCTTATATTAAAAGTGTATACGGAAAACTTTTATCAAACTATATCAGAAAACCCCGAAAAATTCGATACATCAAATTACCCCGAAATTAATAATTTCAACATAATTAAAAGTAATTCTGTAGTTGGTAGAATGAAAGATGAGTTTCCTGGTGATCCGATAATAAGTTTTTATGGTACCGGCGCGAAGGCTTATTATGTAAAGTCCATTAATAATGAATTAAAAAAAGCCAAAGGTATCAAAAAATGTGTTATCGAGAAAGACCTTCATCAGGAAGACTACCAAAGAATTGTTGAACGGGGTGGTTTGATATTAAGAAAGATGAAGACATTTAGAAGTGAATTACATAACATTTATACCAACATAATAAATAAAGTAGCATTGTCACATAGCGATGATAAACGTTATGTAATTCCCAGTTCAACCAAAACTCTACCTTGGGGGCATGCAGACATAGATTTTTACAAAACAGACCCGGAAGAAAACTTAGCAAATTTAGTCACCGTGTTGGAATCATTTCTAAGTCAGGACAGCACGTAATCTGGAAAATCCATATTTCATTATTTGTATTGTTTTTATTATTTCTATTAAACATACAACATTAATATGTAACGATAGTATTGTAATTTTTTTTTTTTTTTTTTTTTTTTTTTTTTAAATAAAAAACATGTATTCATTGATTGATTGCTTTTTTATTGAACCTTTATTTTAAAATTATAAATATAATGAAGTGTCGACAAATAACAAACTGTAAAAGTTATTGTTGAAAAATTTGTCTAATAGTAAATTAAACGCACAGGTCTACGAGTAAATGTTTAATGTGAAACAGGTTTGCTGACAAGATCCTCCATAGTCTTTTCAATTTTCAACATTCTAGAGTTAAGTTCATCACGCAGTTCGTCTTGCCTAAGTTCATATATTGCAATAACAGTATCATCAATGTATCCTCTAAGTTCTTGACCGGTTTCAATTAATTTCTTGCGTACGTAACCTTCAAGTTGGTTTCTGAATATATCTTTAATAACAATTGTTGAGTCATGTAAAGCTTTCTGCGTATCTTGCACACACTGAGCAAGGTTATTATCAACATAATTTCGTGTGGTCGCATCGTCTCCTTCAAGAGGTTCTGCTAAATAGCACAATCTTTTGCTTCCCATGTCGTAATCTCCATTAGGTGTAAGTTTAAAACCTATTCCTGAAGGACCTCGCATAAAGTTAAAATCCTTAAATTTTCTTTTGCGACCGAACTTATCAATAGTGTTTACTTCTGACATTGTTATGTGAGACTGATTTGAAACCATTAGATTTCACCCTAATATATGGTTCTATTTCATTAATAAACGGACTCTGCAGAAAAATATGGATTGCAAAACGTATTTTAGGCGATGTTTAATAAATACACATACAGATTCATTTTACTATTGTTTTATTGAAAAAAAATTAAAATATAACAAAAGATTGAGTTTACTTTTTATTATTAAAAAAAAAATAAAAAAAATAACAAACAAAAAATTAAAAATTAAGAAATAAAATACATGTTAATTTCTTCTGTACAGGTAAGCTTCTTCTATGACCCAATTTCTTCTCTGGATGGCACGTTCATTAATGTCCTTGTTTTTAAAATAACCTTGACAGGACCAAAAAAAAATCCTTGAAAATTACAACCTCGAAAACGACCCTGACATTGACGGGTACTTTGACCTTGGCCTTGGCCTCGCATCTAACAAGTTTAGTACTATATTTATATGCTTCTTTAAAATAACCTTGACAGGGACAAAAAAAAAATCCATGAAAATTACAGCCCTGAAAACGACCCTGGTATTGCCGGTTACGTCGGCCTTGGCCTTGGCCTTGCATCTGACAAGTTTAAATATTATACTTAATGCATCGAACAAAAGGAATAAAGGCGGTGTAGTGGGGGAAATGGGCATAAAAGCAGACTTGCTGGCTCGAGCTCTTCACAGTTCGTCAGAACAGCAAACAGTACAGTGCTAAGAAAAAGTTAATTGTGTGAGTTGGAATATCGAAAATGTCTAGTGTACGGTCTCTTTTAGATGCTCTTGACGTGAGCTGCGGTTCACAGCAAGGCATGCTCGATAACATGAGTGGTTTAGAGGTGCTAAGTCCGGGGGTGTTCGAGAACTGGAATGGCGTGGAGCATGAAGATGCCGAAGACCGAGCCCTCAACGATGGTCGCGACGAGGAGTTGGTTCAGTCGGCAGCGCAATTCCTGGAATGCTGGACGGAGGAGAAAGAGCCAAAAATTAATGTGATTAGTGATGTGGTTGTGCGAAAAGCATCGCGGCCTAGGGAATCTTCTCCGAAAGCGTCGAAACTGCAAAAGCTCTTGACTATGCGGAAGTCGGAAATCGCCGATAAAAAAACATTTTATTCGGCGATTAAAGGTGTGGGACAAGGGAAGAAGAAAAAGTTTAACTTTAAGCGTCCCTCCACCCCTGTTCCATTACCCGACTTCCTAAAAACAGCACCGCAAGAGCCACTGTCAGTAGAAGTGGAAGTCATAGAAGGCCCCGATGGACCAACACCACCAACGCCACCAACACCGGCCAGCGTCGAGAATGAAATAGTGTCGGAGGTGAAGTCTTCCCCAGCGCCAGCGCCACTGTCGCCGATATTGGGGTGCCGGAAACCCATGAAGAAGCGGTTTAAGCGGTGTTTTGAAGGCGATGAAGTTTCCGCTGCTTCGTCGTCGTCGTCGTCGTCATCGTCTTCACCAAATAAAACCGCGTCTTCTTCCGAGCCATCACAACCGGAGTGGGTCGAAGACTTCACCAACTCTCAGAAGACCAAATTGACTGACATTTATACCATGAAAAAACGCTTAGTGAATGAAGTGAACGAGTGTGCCAGTGACATTATAGAACTTGAAAAACAATTAGAGATAAAAAAGGTGAAATCTGCGCGGTTAAAAAGACAATTAGAGGACTTTAATAAATTATGTAGTAGGTGTTAGGTAGTTGTAGATATTAGCTTTTAATTTATAGTATTAAGTTTGTAAATATATATATATATATATATTGTAGTTAATAAAAAAGTGTTTGATCAAATTTTTTATATTTTATAATGAGAATAAAAATGACTTGAAAATTTATTTTTGTGTGTTATTTCATATAGGCCCTGTCCCACATAATATTAGGTAATAAAAAAAAAAAAAAAAAAAAAAAGTGAATAATCCACTAAAACTACGCAATAGCAATAGTTGTAAATATTTTCTGATAATATTTACAAGTATGCTAAAACATGGTTCGGTTTATGAAGTTAAGGTTCTGTCGCCAGAACTTCTAATACTTTGTATCTCAATATTGTATGTTTTTATGAAAAAAACATAAAATATTGGTTACAAAGTATTATAACCAACTAAAACTACGATCAAATTATTTTGTGGTCCTGAAAAGGACCGTTTGGTTTTAAAACATGCGACTCTTTTATTGAGTTGTGGAGTCGCACGGCCCGTCATCATCATCAGCGGGGGTGGCGGTGCTGTCCTCTGTGTATTCGATGATGAACCGCCAAAGTTCATCCCATCTAGGATCGTTCGGCTCCCACTCCAAACAATTCTCTGTGGTAGAATCTACCACAGGGCATTGGATGGGTTGTTGTTGTTGTTGTTGTTGTTGTTGTTGAGTCCCTGACATGTTGAACTAAAATGATTGTAATAAGTATTGATGGTCGTATATATAGAGACAAATTAATGGTGGGGGGTGAAAACAAATGTCATATTACGTATTGAGACCAAAAGTTGTTTGTGGTCTCAAATACGAACGAACGATTTAGCTGGGTTCCACCAGCACTTAAAGTTTTAATACTTTGTATCTAATATTGTATATTCTATACATACAATATTAGTAACAAAGTACTAATATGTACTAAAACTACGATCAAAGTATTTTGTGGTCCTGAAAAGGACCGTTGTTGTGTGCCCTTAAAAAGGGCCAGGGAGAGTGTGGGGCTTATGGTGCCCCATCCTCGCTGGTCGACCACCAGCTTGACGAATCGCAGGGGCCTTGTGGGTCGTCGGGTGTTGGTGATGCTGGAATTTCCAGCACCGCATCTTCCGTCGAGTCCGGCTCTGGCTGCGGCGACGGAGTTTCGAGTCTTTGTAAGACCCAATCACCCGCGTCGTCTAATTCCACTAGACCCGGATCATGGTCATATACTAGCGGAATCGGCTCATCCAAGTCGTCCCAACGTAGGACGTCAATTTCAAAATCCACCTCGTCGTCGTCGTCGAAGACTTGCAGGTCTCCAACGTTGTCGGCTACGGTGTCATCACTAAAGATGGATGAGCCTCGGCTGGCGGGTCTTTCTTCCTCCATGTTTATCGTATGAGGGTTGATGAATATATGACTGTGTAACTGACCCAGTCTCATATATATAGAACTACCCCCACCCCACCAACGGATTCTAAATGTTATGTATTGGTGAGAGCTTATAGAATTATTGATTTTTTTCAAAAACTTTAAATAAGGAATTAGATTTGTTTAGACAATAAGACTTATTCTTAATATTTTGTGAAGAATACATTACAAAAAAAAAATAATAGAAACCTTGTTTGAACTGTTAACATTTTCATAGGTTCTCAAGCATATAACTTGGCACTTAAGCTACGAGACAAATCGTCGTTAAACGAATATCTCGCCCCATAAGTGACGATTACTAAACTACGATCAAAATATAATGTGGTCCTGAAAAGGACCGTTTTTGTGGCCCTAAAAGGGCCTGGGGGGAGGGTGGGGTGCCTACCGTGGAGTAATACCCAACGATATTAACACCGACCTAGGTGCAGCCCTTGGTCTTCTCATTGGCGGCACCGTCGTCGTCGCTGGTGGTGTCGGCGTTGCAGGCGGTGCCGAAGGTGCCGCTCCTGGTGCGGTACCCCCGCACTCCTCACACTTGCATATTTTGCCGGGCACGAATGGCCTGACAATGCCAATGATCCTTTTTGGTATATCTTCCATCTTGCCGATCGAATGTGTAATGATGAAATAATTCTGGTGGTGGACTTAGAAAAAAAAAAAAAAAAAAAAAAAAAAAAACCTCCCCCTACAACTTCCACATACTCCCGTTCGGCGGCCCTAGCCTCATAACTCGAGAATTTCAATTTTTTCGTCTAAATTTTTTGTCATTTTTAAGATTTTCCAAATTTTTTTTTCACCATTGTATTCTACTCAAAATTCTAGGTAATTAAAGTGCTTTTATTTTTTCTCTATCTTGAACGGTTCCCGAGCTACAGCGCTTTAAAGAATTCAAATTACTAACTTTCTATAACCCTTTTTTTCAAATTTCATTTTTTCGAATTTTCAAAAATACTACAATATGTAGAAAAAAGTTCTCTCTTTAATTTCCCAATACCGTTTTTCTCTAAATCTTCAATTTTAGCGCGTATTCAGCATTTTCAAAAAAAAAAAAAAATTATAATTTTTTTTACACCATCGCATTCTCCTCAAAATTTTGGGCTATCAAAGTGCTTTTATTTTTTTTCTATCTTGAACGGTTCCCGAGCTACAGCGCTTTAAAAAATCCAAATTACTAACTTACTATAACCCTTTTCTTAAAATTTCATCTTTCCGAATTTTGAAAAGTACTACCATATGTAGAAAAAAATTCTCTTTCTAATTTCCTAATATCATTTTGCTCCAAAACTTCAACTTTGGCGCGCATTCACCATTTTTCAATTTTTTTTTGAAAAAATTTTTTTTTTACGTTTTTACTATTGAGAAAAATGCTTGCTTATAGTACTCGATTTCCTCTATAATTTTTTCTTATAACTTTTTTCCCTATTCCTAACCGTCACTTTCCTACAAATTTTCTAAATCGTTGTTTTCATATTTTGCCTTAAAAATTTTTTCTTGTGTTATTTAAGCTCTTTTTTCCACTTAATAAACCACCATTTTCTAAATTCCCGTACTCTTTTCTTAAAGAGCGGGCTTTTCCGCCAGCTTTTTTTTTTTTGGTTGGGTTTCAAATAAATATAAAACTACTACTTCACTCATTACAAATTTATTGATTCAAGAACATTATTTTGTGTTACATATAATAGATACATTAAAATATAGATTTATTGGTCACCGAACCGTTTAATACATTATAACTAAAAAATGAGTCGTGAATAACTAATGCGTACACTTTAGTGTCTTTGGGGAATTTATTCTTTCTCGTTTGGAACTCCAATTTTACATCCACTGTCGATGAGTTAATCGCCTCTGGTTGATGACTGCAATTGATAATAAAAACGGGGTTTTTCATATATTCCGCGAACGTTATCATCGGATCGTTTATCTCGCGCCCGTAGTAGCTGCTTTGGAAGTTTTCGTAATTGTAATAGGCTGCTGCGTATAGTTTCTTGGCGAAATCTAAATTCCATCTTTCGTATGGATAAACGGTTGAATTCAGATACAGTCTAATGTCGCATACGTCGGCGTGGGTAAACTGGGTTGCGTTTTTTTCTTTCTTGTCGCAATTATTGCTGTCTTGAAACCCGACGATTATATAGCGCGGTCTTTCCAGACTTGTACTCGTTCTCAAGGCCCACACGTCGGAAGATGTTTGCCTTAAAGCTGGTAATTCGTACAGATCCCATTTACGATATGCCATTTGAATACTTGCATTGTTTCCTCCTTTATTAATGCGAGACAGTATTTTCAATTTTTGCTTGTCGTCTGGAATGATGTGACGAATTTTCCATTCGATTTTGTCGATACTAATTTCTGCCTCTACTTCGCCGACGTAACAATTGGTAAAAGTGCGAGCTATAATCATAATAAGCTCTTGTTTTACGTTGAAAACACCTTTTGCGTAATCTTCGGCGAATCCCATAAGATATTTTAAGGGTAATTTCCCGGAGAATACGTTACTTGCCGTGTCTACGATATCTTGGTTTGCTTCGTCGAGACCCCATCCGCACGTCATGAGAGATCTTTGTTGCAAACTTCCGAATGAAACCATGGTTTTTAATGTCGTCGTAACTCCAGGTTTACGAACCACGGCGACCTGTTCACCTCCCATCTCGTAGCGAATTTCATCGAACAAAAATGCGAGGGCATTATTTGATAAAAAACATCTTTTCGTTGCGTCTATGGGTTTAAATTTTCCTTCGATATATATGTAACTTTCGGCGATATCCAGTATAATATCTTGAAAATTAATGGGGATACGGACTTCATCCGAATTGTTGAATGATGGAGATCCGTATGGTTTATACGTATGCTCTTCTAGACTAATAATGGAATTGTCCAAGATGGGCTCGGAGAAAACCTCTATTTTATCGCTGGTGGTGGAAATCATTTTCGCACTTTAAGACCGATTGATTTTAAAAATTTATAGTCTTCGGCAGATAACTGTTGAGATGTTTGTGATCTAACGTCTGGACGACGACTAACCTTGACGTTAACTCTTCTTTTACTTTTATTATGTTTCGGCGGTTCCCCCATCTTAGTCGACAGCACACACAATTGACGATTGAAGCAAAAACCCATTTCTATGAAAGTTTCTTCAGTTCCAATTTCACGATTATTTTCTCGCCTTGAAAATTGATTAGATCACCGCTATCGTCCAAGATGCGAAGAGTAATGTTGTCGATAAACTGACGTCCTGCCGGCATTAACGGCATATAAATATTATTTTGTGGTTCTTTACTGATTTTGTAACCGGGCTCCACGTCGATATCGAATTCGAACAAGGTATGACCTTCCACCGAATTCATATATGCTCCGGAAATTATATTACAATCTACGCGTATGATGCGTACTTTCATTATTTCCACCATCTCGGTTGATTCGTGCTTTTTGTCTCTTTTTAACACTGTATGATTAAATCCTAACATTTTACCGATACTCGCCTCTCCCCGGAAATCTATAGTATATTGGGATTTCAGTTCACATTTCAGCGTATTATTATTAGCAACCAAGTAAAAGATTCCATCGTTCTTTTCTTCAGTTGAAATCCTCAAAGCCTCCAACATAGCTTTACCTATCTCATCTATTTCATAGGCCCCAGGTGGAATCTGCAATTGTATCGGCTCGGTGGTGTAACCCTCCTTCATGTAGGCAAACTTATTGTTGCTTTCGTCCACATTAAAAATTGAATTGTATGTGTAAAATCCCAGCAATGCCATAAGACATGACTAACCATTAAAACATCACACATCTCGGTTTTATTCTTAGCGGCAACATTTAAAAAGATTCATCGTCACACCTTTTCTCACTGCATTAGATAGTGATGTTTTTATGCTATTTTCTGCTTTTATGCGCACATCGCTGATTTTGCAATAACAACAAAATATTTTTCTAGCCGTAAGATCCTCATCAGTCATAACCTCGTTTAAATTGCTGCTGCTGCTGCTGAAATAATGTTTGCAACCGCACTGATATTTTAATATATCGATATCGCTTTTAAGGTGCTCCGGCAACTTTTCCCAAACGAATGGAATTTCATTTGGGGCTAATGCAATCATTACTTCCTTGGGCATGTTTTCTAACTGTTTCACGGTCATTTTCCTTAATCCACCGGCTAGATGAAATGCTTTCAGTGATTGCAACATTTTAGTATAGTTATTGCGATCCATTTGCGGTGTTAATGGTGACGATGATGATGATGACATCTTTTACGCTGATGATTCGACAAGAAACTTTAAGCACAAATGTCCACACCAGACTGTTCCAAAATCCTGCTGACGATCGTATGTATAGTAAATAATTTTTGATGGTTCCGATCCCGTTTGTAGATATCGTACCAATTCGATCGGTGGGGGTAAATCGCCGAAGCTGTCATAATATGTTACTTTAGAATTATTTTTTCTATAAGCTACCCAATGAGTCCCTGCACCACGCGTACTATCCAAATTCACTATTGCTGCTTCGTAACGTCGAGGACCTTGTCTAGGTAATAAATCCCTCATATAAACGCCTCGAAAGTGTCCTATTCTTTTCTTTTTGGCATATTTTTCTATATCGATGTTAGATAGTGGTCTTCGAGGTAGGGATTCAATTAGTTTTTTGATCTACGATTTAAAAATAATCCCATACCTTTACGATATGGCTTTAGAAACAAACCATTTCCTTTCGATTTTAAATACAGGCCGGCACCGGTTTTATCTTCGCTGCTTTTTTTTACTGCTTTTATGGCGCGCACAATTCCCGCTGCCCCACCGGCTAATGAACCCAAAGCTGATAACCCGGCAAAAATTGGTATTAATGGTAATATTCCACCAGTTTTAGGAATCGGTATTATTCTCGGTGTACGAACCTTCCTTTTGCCACCTGCCGCTTTTACCGATCTACGTGCTGCCGACAGAGCTATTTTAGATGCATTCATGACATTTTTTTCCAACACATTTTTACTTCCGGCTTTTAATAATTCTCTTCGAACTGCTTGTCGAATAGCTGTTCCGAAACTGGCTTTCCGAACATGTCGATTTTTATTAACACCTTTCCTTTTTGTATGACGCGTGCCTTTACTAGATGTTTTTTTTGTTGATAATGATGATGATGGTACACCCATACCAAAACGTTGTTTTCCTTTCATAATGTTTGTAACTAACCAAGCTGCTGTTTTTTCACCTAAACTGGAATCTTTCGATTTTACTCTATTCCAAGCACTTTGTTCGAGCTCGTAATCCGCTCGATGTCTCGCACTTATGTTGTCTTTATTATGTAAATAGGCTAAATCGTGTTTTTTGCATGCGGCATCCAAAGGATTAATGCCTGGATCACCTCTTGTTACACGTTTTATTACTTTTGTTCCGGGTCCGCAATATTGATAACCAGGAATGTGTACCTCGAATGGTAATTTATTTATTAACGAATTCACAATACCGTATCCAGTTTTGTTGGAAACGTGAGACCGTCCACTTCGTTTGACGCTCGGCATCTGAATGACAGTTTTTGTGAAAAATTGCCTATAAAATATCAAATTTTCCTAAGATGCGCGTTATCGATCTTAAACAAAAACTTCCTATTGACAATCTCGATGAAAAAGTCGGACTTGGATTTGAAAAGAAGATAATGAAGAGACACGGTCCTCTACTTCCTTCCTCTATTCGCGGCCTGTTAATTGGTCCATCCAATTGTGGAAAAACTAATGTCATGATTTCGCTGCTTACACACCCCCTTGGGCTACGTTTCGAAAATGTCTATATTTACTCGAAATCTCTGTATCAACCGAAATATGAGTATTTAAGGAAAATTTTAGCGCCCATCAAAGGTTTAGGCTACTATGCCTTTAGTGATTCCAGTAATATTGTGGTACCGTCCGATGCAAAACCAAACTCTATATTTATCTTTGATGATGTTATATGTGAAAAACAAGATGTTATAAGATCGTACTTTAGCATGGGACGTCATAAAAATATCGACTCCTTTTACCTAGCGCAAACATATTCGCGAGTGCCTAAACAGCTTGTGCGAGACAACGCCAATTTTATTATTATGTTTAAACAAGATGAGTTGAATATGAAACACATATTTTCCGACCACGTTTCACCGGATCTAACTTTTACTCAATTTCAAGAAATGTGCTCAAAATGTTGGGATAATAAGTATGGATTTTTAGTAATTGATAAAGACAGTGATGTGAAATCGGGAAGATACCGCAAAGGATTTGATAGCTATATATTACTGTAATAATAAGGGAAAATGCTCATTTGATTGTTGAAACGTCCTTTGTTAACATCATGAATAACGCGATCGACTTAAAACGTAAACTAGTGGAAGCTACCAATGCCGTCAGAAAAAAATTTAAACAAATTAAAGCGGCTAAAGAGTTTAATGTTGTGGAATTGGAAAAGTTTTACGAACCCATTTCTAAGCCGTTGACAACTATATCTGATGTGGTTAAGCAACGTCAGCAGCAGCAGCAGCAGCAGCAGCAGCAACAACAACAGCAACAACATTATCCAGCTACAAAGTCACATAGTCTCAGTACATCAGTGCAGTCGACTCAAATATCAGGTTTTCCCCAACCTACACATTCCTTTCAAACCTCCACACCTATTCAGCAGCAGCAGCAGCAGCATCGCATTTCAAAAGAAGATATTAGCCAATCGGTGTTTGATACACCCTCAACTTCAACTAATACATCTCTCGCATCCGCTGACACCACAACTTCCGATACTTTAAACGCACACCTGAAAGGATTACGTTCGAAACCATCTCTATACGATACTGTATATGGTGTACGTTTTGGTTCAAAAACAGATAACAAAAATTTTATTGGTAATTTAGAGGTGCGTTTTCGAAATGGAAATATTGTCTTATACAAAAAAGGGAAAAATATTGCAGAATATGGTGGATCACCGGCACTTTATGATTTGTTATTTCTTAAAACACCCCCAAGTGTAGGCAAGGAACAACAACAATTAAGTGATAATGTACTTTCAACGTACAAGGAAATTTTGGAATCAACGAGTGCTGTCTACAACAATTTTAAAAAAAGTGATGGTTTACGGGAGACCAGATGGAACAAATATTTACGAATTATTAAACCTCTGATAATGGGCACAAAATTAGGTGGTACTATTACAAGAAAAAATCTCTCGGAAAAACTACAGTTACCCACAAAAAAGAAATTATCTTCGAAAAAATTTCAATATGTCTACTGGAACAAAGCTAAAGAGTTGGTGGATCGTTTACGTTTGTTGTGGAGTTCCAAAATGGCCGGTCACACTGGACACGAAAATGAAATTATGTCAATCATAGAGGAATTACGAGAAGAAGATATAATATATTAAGCTCAATATTTAATGATATTATTCAGTTCTTCCTTCGATCTGAAACCTTTAGTATTACTAATAATATGGAGCCCAGTCTAGAAAAAATCAAGATTGTTAATGAACTACATAGAACGGCTAGAAAAAATTTTGTAAGACGGCGCACGATAATAAAAGGATACGGAGATTTGTGGCAAATTGATTTGGCTGAAATGCAACAGTATGCTGATGAAAACGATGGTTATCGTTATATTTTGGTCTGTATAAATTGTTACTCGAAATTTGTCTATACCAAAGCCATAAAAAACAAGACTGGTATAGAAGTTACTAATGCGATGAAAAGCATCATTGAAGAGGCATCATATACACCAACAAATCTGCAAAGTGATCAAGGAAAGGAGTTCTATAATACAAACTTTCAAGCCCTGATGAAAAAATATAATATAAATCATTATTCCACTTACAGCACAAAGAAAGCTGCAATTGTTGAGCGAGTCATAAGGACTTTAAAAAATAATTTATATAAACAATTCTCGACAAGAGGATCTTACAAATGGATACATATATTATCGGCAGTAACAAAAACCTATAACCATTCGAAACATCGCACCATTGGAATGAAGCCTGCAGACGTGCAAGAAAAAACACATATTAAAGCATATGATTATTTAAAAATTGTACCTAAAAAATTTAAGTTTTCCATGGGTGACATTGTGCGTATTAGCAAGTACAAAAGCTTATTCGAGAAAGGATATACGCCCTCTTGGTCAACCGAATTGTTTAAAGTTGTAAAAGTTAACGTTACAAATCCACCTACTTACTTGTTGGAATCGTTAGAAGGTCAGCCTATAAGAGGGTGTTTTTACGAATCAGAACTACAAAAAACAAGCAGTCCTGACGTTTATCTAGTAGAAAAGGTCCTTAGACAACGCAAGAAAAATCACATCGAACAATTATTTGTCAAATGGCTAGGATTTCCCAACCACTTCAACTCTTGGATAGATAAAGCTAATATTGTTTAAATAACATATTGTATGACTATATTTTTTATTTAAAATGTAAAATAAATAAACAATATATTGTAAAATAAAGTTTTTTATTTCAATCTTCATTATTAAAAACAATGACAATAAAACATCATACACATAAATAACATTTCAATATTCTTGGAGGGAAGGTCCAATTCACCGACGACTACGACGTTATCTTCAAGGCTATGCCACTCGGAGTGCGTTCTCCTATTCTTTAACCTGCTTTTTTTAGATTTTTTTTGAAGTCGAGTCGTACGACAGTGCGCTTAATGAGTCATTTAAAGGCTGATGATAGAGTATTTTCTGCATAACTTCAATTTTTGTTTTAAGCTCACTATTATTTTTGTATATCATGGGGAGGACATCCTTGTTAAATATGTCACATATTACAGCTGCAAAATTGTAAAACTTTCTATTAACAAAGTGTTTTGTCACAGCATCGTCATCATCTTTAGGTTCGCCTAAGTTGGTTATGATTTTTCCACCCATATCATACTGCCCATCCGCTGTAAGTTTAAAACCAATCCCTTGTGGCCCAGATAATATATGATATTTTTCATTATATTTCTGACGACCAAATTTATCAATTGTGTTGTTTCCTCGACTCATTTTCAATCTTTACTAAACTATTTTATTTTTATTTGCCCTACTTATATTAAATATTTCAGCTGAGAAAAAGAAACACTGACTATGATCTACTGGGTTGGTATGTTTATAAAAGAAATAAAATAAAACTGTGATTGTAATAGATATTTATTTACAGTTATTTAATTGCACAAATACAAAAATTATAAAAAATTAATTTTCCATGTCTTCGTTTTCGTTGCTCAAAATTCTATCCCATCCGACACTATTTCGATCGTCAACGTCTTGGGCTGTTGCTGTTGCAGAAACCAATTCATATTTTGCAGCAAGCTCACCTGGTAAATGTGGAATATTGACGAGGTATTCTTTTAATTCTTCTTCAACCATTTCAGCACAAAATGTATCCATGTCTATGGAACCATATAAAAATTTGTCGCACAAGTGTGCCCCAGCCATAAAATTGATTGTATCCCTGATCTCGTTCTTATATTGATCTTTGGTTACATCAATATGCGACCAATCATTTACGCTATCTAACATATCGTGAGCCCTATTTCTTAATTCTCTCCCCAACCAAAATATGTATCTATCTACACATTCGTTGGCGGTCGTCGTCGTCGTCGTCGCATCAGCAGACATCTTTAACAGAAATAATGAACACGCGTAAGTATTCTGACATGTGCAACTATATTTTAAATTTAATTACATCCTTTTTTTCAAACAATTTACATACAATTTACTCCAATGAGCCAAAACGTAATAATGTTCGAGTATTGTTTCCAAAAACTCTAGTGCCCTGTCCCAAATAAGTTAGAGTGTATTTATCTTTAGTTTTACTCATAATATCTACAATATCGTCAGGTAGTGTTTCGGCCACACGTTTTGGTAAAAAAGTCTCAAATGTGCTATTATCACCGTCATCGTGTAAAGCCACTAAAAGAGTTTTACCAAATCGTGTAGTCATTGAAACCATCTTTACAATTTTATACACTTTGCCTACAATCATTTCGGTAACCTTTTTTTTCTCTAAAACCTCGAAATCTTTGCTAAACATTTCATTAATTTCATCTAGAGTTTCTTTTGCAATACTCATTATTGAAAAAATGGTATATAAATCCAAAAATTACCGTGAATATAAAAGCACTTTCAGAACACTACACGAACACAATATTTGATGTTTATGCCACTGATATCTGCGACTGTTTGAAGTCACTTCTTCTCCCACGAACCTTTATAGCGAGGTTTCAAGGTCGAATTGTAACAATGGTGGGGGTAGCTTAACGATAGAAATAGTGGGAGGAGTATTCAAGGTCAAATGACGTCACACATTTAAATTGGTATAAGGATAACTTCAAGGACAAAATATAATGAAACAAATAACTACATTTTATGTACTTTATTCATTGATTTTTTTCTGCCATTCTTCTATGCGTTTAACATTATCACCTAAACCTAATTTCCTTAATTTGTTCAATAATAAGTGTTTGTTTTTATTTCTAAGAAAATTCTTACAAACTATACTAGCTAAAAGACACACTTCGGCATGGTCCATATACTTAAAAAATACACTAAAGTCCTGAGCCTCCGAATCTTGCATTTCATATGCGTAAAATTCCGAACCGGCTGCAGAAATTAGAAATTCCTCGTACATTTCTCGCACTAAACTTTCCATATTAACTACTACTACGTTAAACTTAAGTCCTACACTCTAATTTCATCTAACACAACCGGATCTGCAATGAACCTAATCAGTTTTTCCAAACAGTCACTAAACCCCAACTTTTTTATCTCACGAACAAAGTCTTGTAAATTTATTGTTTTGCTGCAATATTTACGACATGCATTCGCAGCCTTTTCATATTCATAAGCCAAATCACAATAGCGCGACGCCCATTCTGCTCGACTTTTCATTGCATCATTGAAATAATTATTAGCCGTTTCAGTGAACTCATCGCCCAATTTTTTTACTGTCTCTTGCAAAGCACTATTCATATTATTCACTCATTTTTACATTCACGACACTTTTTTATTGCTGGTGGTGGCCCATCTATATGATGACGATATATTTGTTCATAGTGAATGTAACAGGGTAAGCTTAACTGTAGTTCCTTGTTACACCGATATGACGCTGGCAGCTTATCCCAAATTTGCCGTAAACTCAGCGTATCAACGCAAGTTTTTAAATATTCGAGAGGAAAAAATGCTAGATCCTTCTCTTCAAAATCACACAAACTTTTTAAATTACTCTGATATAAACAAATTACTCTGCCGACTTGCTCTATAATTTTTTCTTTAGATAGTTCCGTATCTGACATTTCACACTGAATGAATGCAAGTAGACTCACACAATTTATAGAACAATTTGCAAGGTCAAAATCATTTCAAGATCATCCCACACTATTACAATGCACAAATAACTACTTCAAGGTCACACACCCAAGATGACCTTCAACAAAGTCAAGGTCGTCTCGACCAAGGTCAAGGTCAAGGTCACACACACAACCTTGAACACAAGGCCAAGGCCAAAGCACACGTGCACTTTCAAGGTCAATGACAAGGACATGTGGGCGGGGCCAAAGAGGGGTGAAGCAAGGTCAAGGTCAAGGTCGAGGAGTGGGGGGATTGAGAGAATCGGGTTATGTTCACTACTGAAGATATAAATCATAGCTGGGAAAAAATTAAGGGAAACATAGAAGATGCTTCAAATGAGTCATTGGGCACACATACAATTACAATCAACAACAAAAATCCTAATAAAACTCCATGGTTCCGTAAAGAAGTTAAAGATAAGTGTAACGAAAAAAGAAAAGCATATTTAGCATATAGAACGTCAAAAACGCCGGAAGCATACAATAGATACAAACTAATTCATAACGAAACTAATCTACTAGTCAGGCAACTAAAAAGTGAACATTGGGAGCAGCTCTCTAAAAGAATGGAAGGAGACTTCTATAGTGTACAAAAACAAATGTGGCGACTGATAAGACAACAGCGCAAAGAAGTATCTGAACTCTCCGAAACAAACAAAATATCAGAGGAGAAATGGATAGACTACCTAACAAAATTATTTGAGGGAGATGCTAACATTGGAAAAAACAACATACCAGCAATAAGGAATAATGTGGAAGTTACCATTCAAGAAGTAGAGAAAGCTATAAAATCCTTAAAAAATAGAAAGTCTCCCGGACAAGACGGAATTCATAACGAATTGTTGAAATACGGAGGACAGCGACTAACACAGGAACTCACAAGCTTCATTCGAAAAATCCTGACACAATGCAAAGTACCAGGTAGGTGGAGAACCAGCACAATGATGCTTATGTTTAAGAAAGGTGACAAACAAGAACCAGGGAACTACAGGGGTATTAATCTACTGGACACAACTCTGAAACTCGTTACGAAAGTAATCAAAAATAAAATTAATTCGGTTACAATACTGGAAGACGAACAGCAGGGATTTAGATCAGGAAGGTCTTGCGTGGATGCAGTATTTATTCTACGACAGATAGTCGAAAAATCTGTAGAATACAATAAACCAACATTTTTATGCTTTATAGATCTAACAAAAGCATTCGATCGCATAAAGCTAGATGACGTAATCCACCTGTTATATAAGAGAAATATTCCTATCAATATAATTCAGACCATTGAAAACATATACGCAAACAATAAAGTTCAGATTCGCACTAACGGTAAATTATCAACACCCATACCAGTCAACAGCGGTATTAGACAGGGAGACTCGCTTAGTCCTTTGTTGTTTAATATGATAATGGACGAAATAATAAAGGAGGTGCAACTTGGTAGAGGATATAAAATGGGTGATTCAGAAATAAAAATTCTCTGTTACGCTGATGACGCTGTGATATGTACCGAAAATGAAGACGACCTCCAGAGATTGTTAAATACCTTTAATCTTACGGGAAGAAAATATAATATGATTATCTCAGCCGAAAAAACTAAATGTATGACAACCTCAAAAGAACCCCTCCGATGCAAACTAGAACTAGACGGTCAAATAATACAACAAGAAATGAGTTTCAAATATCTAGGAATCGACATAACTAGTTATGGCAACATCGAAGATGAAGTAAGAGGGCATGTGGCCAAAGAAAATAAAGTGGCGGGTTGTCTCAACGACGTGATCTGGCGAAACAAACACTTACAGCAAGAAACAAAGGTTCGGATCTACAAAACCACAATTAGACCTATTATGACATACACCTCAGAAACACGGCCAGAGACGACAAAAACGAAACAACTATTGGAGACTACAGAAATGAGAATACTTCGACGAATAACAGGAAAAACGCTACTAGACAGAGAAAGAAGTGATAACATTAGGCAACCATGCAACACAGACTGCATTAATGAGTGGGTCCTACAGCGTAAGACACAATGGAACAAACACATAAGCCGAATGACAGATGATAGACTGGTAAGGATCGCACGAGATAAATCGCCTAGTGGTACACGCAGTAGAGGTCGATCACGGAAAAGGTGGAGCGATAATTTAAGTCCAGAATGAGGAAAATCGAAGAAGGAACAGGTCAGGGACCTATTATAGAAGGTAGAAGAAGAGGAAGAAGTATTTTTCTAATGTTGGAAAATTATTTCATATTATTTTTTATTCATTTAATGCCAGAGAATTCTTGGTAAAAATAAATTAAAAAATTTGACGAGAAAAAAGCGCGTCGAAATGCAATTTTGGTAATGGCGCTAATGACGTAAAACGTATGACGTCACATCATAGTAAATAAAACAACGCTAAACTATAGTTTGTTTGATTTGTTTAAATTTTAATTTGCTTGAGGTTATAAAATGGTGCTTAGTACTACAGTGTCCATTGGCATTCATCAGAACTCCAGAAAAGGCATTTGTTTCGACGAAAACTGAAGCTAATTCTATTGTTTTTATGTTTTGTTTCTATTTGTTGACCGTGTAGTTATTAATTAGTTTTTACTTTTTTGGGTTTCGGTCATATTATTACTTTATAAAAAAATTAACACATGTTTTTTTCTGACGTTTCGGTTTATTTTATTGATTAAACCATCTTCAGAGAATTACTGTAAATATGAAAAGGAATATGTAAATTTATGCTATATAAACTGAAAATTTTACTTTCTTACCTAATGTTAACTGGTGGTTCACTTGAATAACTTACATTTAACTATTTTATTAATTTAATACAATATAATTAAACACTTCTTATTTAATATAAATATAAATATAGAAAACTATTATTTTTTGAATGCATTTTTTTTCACATCTGGTTTGTTTTGCTTTTGACAGAGTACTACCAAAGGGTTTGAAAGTTTCTGGACCATCTGCAATTTTATTGCCCTATTAGATTCGTATATACATTACTCAGGTCATTTGTGTCCGTTCTGAACTTCATTGTACCGGGGGTTCTTTTAATATGGATCATTTCTTTAATTGTTCTTTTTTTGTAATTAAATTCTTTGACTAAAATCTCTACGTTGTTAAAATCGATGTTGTGCATGTTATCAATTGCATGTTTGGTTAAGGCGGTTTTATTATACAGCATTAGACATCACAATAACGATAATAAAACCGCCTTAACCAAACATGCAATTGATAACATGCACAATATCGATTTTAACAACGTAGAGATTTTAGACAAAGAAAGTAATTACAAAAAAAGAACAATTAAAGAAATGATCCATATTAAAAGAACACCCGGTACAATGAAGTTCAGAATGGACACAAATGACCTGAGTAATGTATATACGAATCTAATAGGGCAATAAAATTGCAGATGGTCCAGAAACTTTCAAACCCTTTGGTAGTACTCTGTCAAAAGCAAAACAAACCAGATGTGAAAAAAAAATGCATTCAAAAAATAATAGTTTTCTATATTTATATTTATATTAAATAAGAAGTGTTTAATTATATTGTATTAAATTAATAAAATAGTTAAATGTAAGTTATTCAAGTGAACCACCTGTTAACATTAGGTAAGAAAGTAAAATTTTCAGTTTATATAGCATAAATTTACATATTTCTTTTCATATTTACAGTAATTCTCTGAAGATGGTTTAATCAATAAAATAAACCGAAACGTCAGAAAAAAACATGTGTTAATTTTTTTTATAAAGTAATAATATGATCGGAACCCAAAAAAGTAAAAACTAATTGTTTTTATGTATGAAGATTACATAAATGTAAGCATATTTACGTTTTTTTATTATTGCAATATCTTACTGCCGAGCTGTTAAAAAGTTTGTTCAAGGTTCCTTGTCTAAAGCTTCATTACGTGTATATAACCTAAATAGACCTCAATATATTTGTTCTAGAAGAAAGGCATTATTATTATTTTACAGATTAAAATGAAAAGCTAAACCCTTACATATCTATGAAACCAAAGAAATTTGTTATTATCACGTGCAAACCCATTATTGGCATATATTTTTTATATCTCAAGTTTTTAGTATGATTGTTGAGTGATTTATTTGAATAAGTAAGTTAAAACTAATATTTCTATGAATAACGAATATTGTATGGTGTTATTGAAGCATTTAAAGAAAGAAATCGTGGAAAAACAGGCCAAAATGAAACAAAAAAAGGTGATTTTTTACTAAGACATTGCGCTATATCACAAATCGATCGCAATGATTGCAAAACTGCATAAATTGCATATATATATATATATAATATATATATATATATATATATATATATATATATATATATATATATATATGCTTCCTCATCCCCTGAATTTTCCAGATTTGGCCCCCAGTGACAATTATCTGTTTAGAAACCTCGAAAAATATTCGCCGAAAAGAGATATAACGTCAATGAGAAGGTGTTCACCGGAACTGAGGCGAATTTTGAAGGGTTGGATAAATCATTTTGTAAAAAAGGCAAAGAAAAGTTATTTCGGCGCTGGAATGATTATATTACTTTAAAAGAAAAAAATGTTGATGAATAGAATTGAATTTTGCCAAAAAATTCTGTTTTCATATGTTAGCCTCGGGACTTTTCGAATGACCTATTATTGTCCAAATGTAGTGTTGATTAATTATCATAAGTATATCATCCTGCTGCACTACATGAAAGTCCGATTTAAAGCCAAATTTACCATTTCCTCCATACATCGCACAGATAGTCTGGCGACTCATTTTGTTGAAAAAATCTGAACCATTTTTTTCCTAATTTTTCACAAGAACGCATCCACGTGCCTCTTGTCACTTCGATGTCGAAAACGGAACTGATAGTAAATATTAAATTGACAAATCACAGAATTATAACCTGAAATTTTAAAGCTGCAGCTTTTATATTTTGGTGTCAATCAAATTTCTGGCACTTTTGCACATCGAGCTTGTAATCATTTGCGTACAGTCAGTCACAAAAGTCCATATATATATATATATATATATATATATACATACCACTACTAATTTATAAAAATTAATTAGTACTTATTAGTTAAAAAATATAATTATAAGGAATATATATATATATATATATATATATATATATATATATATATATATATATATATATATATATATATATATATATATATATATTAATTTTTTTTTAAAATTTTTGATTTTCTTGGGTGTAAAATCCGTTTTATTAATAAAACTGCATATGTTTTATTTGTTATGCATATCTATTGACGTTTCGGTCACACTTGACCTTCTTCAGAATGATTTTTTATAACTTTAACAGAATTTTTTTTTGCTATATTATAAAATAAAATTAATAAGTTAAATTTAAAACATACCTTATATAAGTTTTTGCCGAGGATCATAACATAGACTACATATTGTTAACACATGGTTCACTTTTTGACAATATACTACAAAAACCTTGCTTTTTGTGTCGCATCTTTATTTAAACTGAATTTATTTTATGGGTTCCGGTGGTCAAGGGTTTGGATTTTTTTTTCGCCTTAAGGGTCCTTGCCTGACTATTATTTTTTTCTTATTTTTGGAATGACTTATTTTTGAAATTATTTTGTGTATATTTAATTTATTTGTGGGGTTATTTTAGGATGTTGTAATATATTTTACTTAGGTGTTTTGTATCAGCTTTTGTATTTATAGATTTCTTATTTTTTTGAATTGCGATCATTTCATAAAATTCACTTTTTTTTTTTATTGTTTTCTGTTTTGAGAATTTTTACATTTTCAAAATCAAAACTGTGTTGTTTTTCTGTAATGTGGTTTGTCAATGCGGTCTTATTATGTTTGTCGTATTTGTGTCCATTAATCCTGTTTTTAAGATGTTGACTGGTTTGGCCGATGTAAACTCCGTCACAATTTTTACATGGGATGTCATATACTACGTGTGTTTTTTGTCTTTAGGTATTTTGCATTTTAAGTTACTAAAGTTTTTTTTTAAATAGATTGTGTCCTTTGTGACTAACAATAATATTATGGTGTTTGAGGACATTTTGAAGTTTTTCTGAGAGTTGTGGTATATATGGTATGGAAACATATTGGTTTTGTACTTTTGTTTTTTTGGTGTTGAGAGTTTTGGTTGTTATTATTGTAAAATTTGTGTATTCTTTTTTTGAAGGTATTGTTTATAATTTTAGGGGGATAACTGTTTAGTCATAAGGCTTCCTTTGCTTTTTGAATTGATTCGTTTCGGTATTCTGGATCGGATAATTTTATGGCTCGGTCTGCAATTCCTATTACTACCGATTTTTTTTGGGATAGAGGATGTTGAGAATTATAATGCAAATATCGAGAAGACCATGTTGCTTTTGTATACCACTGAGTTTTAATGACATTATTTTGGTGGTAAATTGTGAGGTCTAAGAAATTGATTTTATTTTTTTCTTCTTTTTCTATGGTAAATTGTAATTTTTGGTGGTAGGCATTAAATTTATTGAGAATATCTTCACTACGATTTTTTGGAATTGCTGTTATACAATCGTCTACATATTTATAAAAAAATGGTATATTGATGTCTAAATTGGATATAACTGTTTCTTCGAGATCCTCCAACATATATATTTATATATACAGGGTGATTCAAAAATCGATCACGAAACTTAAGGGGGTGATTCTACTTGACAAAATAAGGGTAGAGCTTCATATAATTTTTTTTCAAAATGTCATTCGTTTTCGAGTTACAAGCCGTCCAAGTTCAAGTTTTTATTTTTTGTTTTTTGATTTACTCGCTTACAGGAAAACCGATTTGACTAATATTTGAAAGATAGGCTAAGTCTTCTGCGCTTCATCATTTTAGTAACAACTCACATTGATTGTTTGCCGCTAGAGGGCACTTTACCTACATTGAAAATAGTTTTTTTGTCATAATTTTTTAGTGTTGACAGCTACAGTAGTTTTTGGCATAATTTCTGAAAGACTGATTCCAGGCCTTTAAAAAAGGTGCTCTTTATTTACATCGCTAAACCCAACGGTTTAGACGTAAATCACCCTTAAAAATTAAGTGGTAAATTTACTTTTCTCATTTCATTACCACCAGCTACCAGGTAAATAGCTATCAAAGTATACTAGAGCTGTCAGTTTAACATCAAATAAATTCGCTTTTTAAACTATTTAATTTATAATCTTAAAATAACTAATAATGGCTAATCAGTAAATATTCATATTATGGATTATTGCGATATACATTTAATTGATAAAAATTAATGAAACAGTACTAAACAAACTAAAAAAGATTCTCAAAATGTCCCCCATTTTCTTCCATACATTTCCTAACACTCTTCAAAAAATGTCGCCTAACTCGATGAAAAATTTCTGGTGTTTCTTAAATAATTTGGCACTTTTCGATTATCCTGAAGCGAAGATCCTCGACGTTGATTACTGGAATATCGTACACCAATTGTTTCAAATGACCCCAAAAGAAAAAATCCATAGGATTAAGGTCTGGTGACCTCGCTGCCCATGCCAATGGTCCACTTCGTCCTATCCATCGCTCAGGATACGTTGCATTCAAATACTGTCGGACACGTATACTAAAGTGGGGCGGAGCTCCGTCTTGGAGGATCCACATGTTGGCCCTTACTTCCAATGGCACATCTTCCAGATACAATGGGAGACGATTTTGGATAAAATCTAAGTATACGTCACCAGTTAATGGGCCATCAAAGAAATGAGGACCAATAAGGTAATCTCCTATTATCCCTGCCCACACATTTAGTGAAAATCTACGCTGATGTTTCGTTTCTACCACATTGTTTGGGTTCTCGTAAGCATATGTGTGGATGTTGTGTAGATTTGTTATGCCATCACGAGTGAAACCAGCTTCGTCAGTGAATAATATGACGCCAATTAATCGATTATCGTGTTCATACTTAGCTAGGATCTGATTGCACATTTCCAACCGTCTCGGCCGATCATCGTCATAAAGAGCCTGCACCTTTTTTGAATAAAACGGGTAGAGTTGTTCTTCTCTTAGTATCCTCCATGAACTAGCCTGACAGAGCCGCACTTCATTCCCAATTTTTCTAGTACTAATACCTGGATTATCTTCAATAATTTCAAGCACTCTTTCTTCTTGTTGCACGTTTTTAGCAGTTCTAGGTCTTCCCCTATTTCCATTATAACTTTTAAAGGAACCACATTCCGCAAGCCTCCTGTGTACACTGGAAAATGTTTGAGCATGAGGGATATTTCTTTCCGGATAACTCTCCATATAATATCTTCTTGCCAACTCTGCATTACCATTTGCTTTTCCATAACAAAAATGGATATCACAATATTCGATATTTGAAAATTGGTGATTAGCCATTATTAGTTATTTTAAGATTATAAATTAAATAGTTTAAAAAGCGAATTTATTTGATGTTAAACTGACAGCTCTAGTATACTTTGATAGCTATTTACCTGGTAGCTGGTGGTAATGAAATGAGAAAAGTAAATTTACCACTTAATTTTTAAGGGTGATTTACGTCTAAACCGTTGGGTTTAGCGATGTAAATAAAGAGCACCTTTTTTAAAGGCCTGGCATCAGTCTTTCAGAAATTATGCCAAAAACTACTGTAGCTGTCAACACTAAAAAATTATGACAAAAAAACAATTTTCAATGTAGGTAAAGTGCCCTCTAGTGGCAAACAATCAATGTGAATTGTTACTAAAATGATGAAGCGCAGAAGACTTAGCCTATCTTTCAAATATTAGTCAAATCGGTTTTCCTGTAAGCGAGTAATTCAAAAAACAAAAAATAAAAACTTGAACTTGGACGGCTTGTAACGCGAAAACGAATGACATTTTGAAAAAAAATTATATGAAGCTCTACCCTTATTTTGTCAAGTAGAATCACCCCCTTAAGTTTCGTGATCGATTTTTGAATCACCCTGTATATATATATATATATATATATATATATATATATATATATATATATATATATAATCGAAGGTTTTCGGGTATTCCGGGTATGTGCTGAGTCCCTCTCAGGATTGTAAGGCTGCTGACGTTTCGGTGAAATCTCGTTCATCATTTTCAAAGCTCACTGTACGGCGTCTACGAGCAAACTGACACCTGCTACGGATACTGTCTGCACGGCTGTCAATTTGCCAGTGATTCCTTTCATTTGCCAGGAAGAATTAGCTATGCCGATAATTTTGCCAGGAATATTATCATGCCAGGGAATTGCCAGGAATAGATATCTTGTACTCAGAAATTGATAAAATATTAAGGCAAAATGTACATACAATTGATGGCAAATGTAGGAAAATCGACAAGATGCCCCATCTCTAAAATTAAATCTCTCTACAATCTCTTTTTGCTTCTCACATATAGAGTTATTTATTTCTTTATTTTATGGTTTTGCAGTATAAAATTTAAAGAATGCGCAATCTTGGCTGTATTCTTGAGAGTAATTATCAGATGAAAAAAGTGAAACTAATAACTTCATGTTCTTTTGAATATGCATTTATCTGTTATTAGGTCGAAGTGATCATGATTACTTTAAGTGATAGAACTGAAAGTGATAATGACTCAAAAGAATAGCCTTTTTGTTATTATCTGTCTTTTTCTAATATTCAGTTTAATTGAGCAATATCAGTTTTTCATATTACACCAGCGTTGCCAACCGTACGGTAATTACCGTACATGTACGGTAATTTCAGTCATTGTACGGTATACTTCTTCTTCTTGCTCTAAATAGTTGTTTTGAACTGCATCCAAACCATTCCCTTGGGTTTTTTAGCCATGAAATTCGTCGTCGTCCCACGCCTCTTCTGCCACTTAGTTTGCCCTGGATTATGAGCCGTAAGATGCTGTACCTTTCTCCTCGCATAATGTGTCCGAAATATTGCAGTTTTCTTTGTTTTACTGTTATCTCGACTTCCTTTTCTTTCCCCATTCTTCTCAACACTTCGGCGTTCGTAACTCGATCCACCCACGAAATTCTCTGAATTCTTCTATAGGTCCACATCTCAAAAGAGTTAAGTCTTCTCATTGCCTCTTGATTCAGTGTCCATGCTTCCATTCCATAATATAGAACACTGTATATATAACATTTAATCAGTCGTATTTTCAGGGCTAACGTTAGATCTTTGCTGCAGATAACCTTTTTCATTCTAATAAAGTTGGCACGTGCTTTCTCGATTCTGGTTTTTATTTCGACGGTATAGTCATTATTTTCTGTTATTAGGGTTCCTAAGTAAGTGTATTTCTTAACTCTTTCTATGTGCTGGCCTCCTACCATTAGGGTTTCATTATTATTGGTGTAGTTTTTACTAATTATCATGAACTTGGTCTTTTTCGTGTTAAGAGAGAGTCCATATTCTCCACTCACTTTCAATATCTTATTCATTATCTTTTCTAGGTCTTTCAAACTATCAGCTATTATTACGGTGTCATCTGCATACCAAATATTGTTGATTAAAACTCCGTTTACTTTTATCCCTGCTGTTTCAGATTCAAGACTTTCCAATATGACCTCTTCAGAATAAGCGTTAAATAGTAAAGGTGACAATATACAACCTTGTCTGACTCCCCTTTGTATTTCCACATCTCCGGATATTTCCTGTCCAAATCTTACTGCCGCTCGCTGATTGTAATACAGATTTGATATCAACCTTAAATCCCTTTCATCCAAATTTTTGCTTCTGAGAATCTCTATTAGTTTGTCATGCTTGACCCTATTAAAAGCTGACATAGAGGTCCTGGTTGATATCTAAGCATCTTTGAGTAAGCACATTAAAACCAAATAATGCTTCTCTTGTACCCACCCCGTTCCGGAAGCCAAACTGTGTGTCACTAATATCAAGCTCCAACTTGGAATGTATTCTAGCGTGTACAATTTTTAAAAGGGTTTTCAAAGTATGTGACATGAGACTGATTGTTCGATAGTCACTGCATTCTTTTGAATTTGCTTTCTTTGGTAAACATATGAATGTTGATGTTAACATTTCTCGGGGGATAGTTCCTGTCATGTAAATTGTATTAAATAATCTCACCAATAAATCTAAATTTTTGTCATTGATCAGCTTCAACAATTCACCTGGCATTTCATCTGGACCAACAGCTTTATTAGTTTTTATCGACCTTAATGCATAAATGACCTCTGCTTTAGTAATTTCAGGCCCTATGTCACCGCCCAGACTGTTTATAGAAGAATTTTCGTGTCTTTGATCTTCAAATAGTTTTTCCACCTGCCTAACTTGTGTTTCCATAATAATGTTTCCCTCTTTGTCTAGCAATAGGTTTGAGGTTTTTCTCTTTTCTATTCCAGCTAGTTCTTTGACTTTTTTATGCAAGTTGAAGTTGTCGTACTTGTTTTGCAACTCCTCTATTTCCTTGTATTTTCCAGAAAGGTACTCTTCTTTTGCTGCTCTTATTTGAATTTGCAACTGTTGATATCGGGTTTTGTTGATCTTGTGTTTCCTTCTTTCATCCATCAACTCCAAAATATCATCTGTCATCCAATCTTCCTTCTTGTATCTTGATGTTGTAAGTACTTTCTTGCTTGGTTCCATAATTGACGTTTTGAAAAACTGCCACCGTTGTTCAACGTTGTCATCGTTTAACCCAGACTTGCCCTGTCTTCTTTCTAAGTTTGTGTTGATGTCTTGCCTCAGTTTTTCTTTCGTTTCTTCTGATTTTAATTTTTGTATATTTAGTTTTTTGATGTTATGATTTGTTTGTATCCTTTTTAATTTAAGTTGGAATTTAGCGATAAGGGGATTGTGGTCCGAAAATACATCCGCATCTGGGTACGCCTTTACTGAATGTACTGCGTTTCGATATCTGTTTTTTATCAAGACGTAATCAATCTGGTTTCTAACTATGTTGTTGTCCTTATCAGCTGGTGACTTCCATGTATAGAGACGACGTTTAGGTAGCTTAAAAAAGGTATTTGTTACTACTAGATTATGCTCTTGACAGAATTCTATAAGACGATCTCCTCTATCATTGCGCACTCCAAGGCCGTATGGCCCGACAATGGAATCACATTTACCCTGGCCGATTTTTGCGTTAAAATCCCGCATTACAACAGTAATGTCTCTAGATTTTGTGAGGCGTAGTGTCTGTTGGAGCTCATTATAAAAGTTTTCTATTTCGTCTTCCGTTTTATCAGCAGTCGGTGCATAAATCTGTAATAGATTTAATTTGCCGTGGGTTGTGCTGTAGTATTATAATTCTTTCGGATACCGGAATGAATCCTATTACTGATTTTGCTACCTTGTCGCTAAGAATAATAACGACTCCATATCTGTGTTGAGTGTCGTTGCTGTTAGAGTAATAGATTCTTCCGTTCTCCGACTTAAGTTCTCCAGAACTGACCCATCTTGTGTCGCTTATACCCAGTATGTCGATCTTAAGTCTCGATATTTCACGTTGAATGCTTCTCAATTTTCCAGGTTCATACATGTCTCTTACGTTCCATATTGCAATTTTGAGATTTGTTTTGTACATCTCCAGTAGACAGGGATTTCGCTGGATTACGACCTGGGAAGCCCTGCCGTCCTTGTTCTCACTTCCCCTGCCGAATCTTGGTCTCCGAGAACCATGATTAGTACGTTGTAAATCGTCATTCTCTTTAGCCATTATGATTACTAGGGAAATATGATGAGGTGGTTTCCCCTTGCCTTCCTCATCGCTGTGCAGATGCCTTTTTGAGGGTACCACTCCGCCGTTTGCTGCCTGGAACATGACCAGTGATATTCTCTGAACCCTTGCTCATGATCAGTTTTGAGGCAGCCAGCTGCCACTACTCAATGCTAGTTTTGGTCCACCCCGGGTATTTCATTTCCCCGGCACCACCCATATCTGGGAGGCATTCCCCTATCCGGCACCTGGGGAGGCGTCCGATGGAGGACTAGCAAACCCCACTACGGTATACTAGCCAAACCTATTATAGTAGAATAAATGTATGTCAATTTCATCAATTTGGGAATTTCATTAATAAAGAAGCTTCTGAAAGCATCTCGATATACTTGGTCAATTTTCTTTTATTAGGATATTTTTGAAAAAATGTTTCATTTATTTTTTTTTTGTAATAAGTGATGCCAGCTATTCACTTAAAAATTAGTGTAAGTTGATAGTAGAAGGTTTAAATTAACAAATGCAACGATAAGTCAAGCAAGTTTAGAACCTTGAAAATGCAAGGTTGAAAAAATAATTTTCCTTTACTAAATGGATAAAAATAGAATATTGTGTTTATTTTCTAAAGACAAGTATTCCTCTCATTAATATTTCTTTAATATTCCTGTCAAAGCGTTTCTTTGTTAATACATTGTGTGTAATACAAATTATAAATGTAGCACAAGCAAAATCAAGTCCAAGTCTTAAACCTTCTTATTGAATCTGGTTGAATTTTTTTATTTTATTACGATATCTAAGTATTAAAATTATTACGGTACTATTCTAAGCAAAAAATTATTTTAAAATTTTTAGACGTAAAAGAAACGAAGTTTCGAGTGATGGGTTCAAAAGAACGATGCAAGAATAGAAAATCAACCGCTTAAAATATCAAACCCGATAAACACAATAAAGTTTCAACCTTTTTTTTTAATTCAATCAATTACAATGCTGGTTCGGTAATGTACGGTAATTTATATGATCTCGGTACGGTATTCATAAATCAAAAGTTTGGCAACGCTGTATCACACGCATTTTGCCAGGAATTGCCAGGATTTGAGGCCAAGCGTTTGTTTTTTAGAGCCTTATCTATATTTTCTTTTTTATAACCGTTTTTTGTTAGGGCGTTTTGCAGTATGTTTATCTCTTTGTGGTAATTTTCTTAACCTGTAAGGGATTCTGATCGGAACGCAAGTGATTTTACTACTTCAAATAATTGGGCAGGGTGGTGATGTGAATCGGCGTTGAGGTATCTGCTGTTGTGAATAGGCTTTCTGTAGACAGTGTGCGAAAGCAAGCCATCCTCTTTTCTTTTTCGTAATGATTGCTTAATACTTGGAAAAATCTGCTTACAAAACGTCAACCAGTAGTAGGTAGTATTGAAACAGATTATAACTCAGCTACGCGACCACACACACTGGCAACAGAGCCGATGATGCGCAGCAGGTCTCGCAACCTGATTGGCCGGAACCATCAGGCATACGGGACGGACAACACTCGAGTCGCAGGCGTCAGTTCGCGCGTACATGCCGTACAGTAAGCTTTGAAAATAGTGAATGATATTTCACCGAAACGTCAGCTGCTTTAGAACCCTGAAAGGGACTCAGCACATACACGGGATACCCGAAAATCTTTTGAAAGTAGTATTTTATTCCATATTAGAAAAATGCAAGAAACCAGAATATTTGTCTCTCAAAAGTCTACATATACTCTATTTTATACATATAAATAAAATTAAAGTGTCTGTCTGTATGTAACGGTTCATCTTCTAAATGGCTGAAAGTATTTCGATGAAACTCTACTGACATGATAAGGCGTTGTCAGGAGTGATATAGATTGACTAAAATGTGGTCGGACTTGCATTGTCTTTATTTTAATTTATTTTTATTTTTACGACGTTTCGATTAGGTTGTATCTCGAATCGTTATCAAGTATAAACTGAATGTTTTGTCTTAAGACTAAAAGCTTATATAGGGACCTTTTGGAGTGTTGCCTGCGTAGTGCTTACTTTCAAGTAAAGGACAAGTTCTACGCTCAGGACGACGGGCTTTCGATGGGTTCCTCACTCTCTCCAGTCGTCGCCAATATGTATATGGAATGGTTCGAAACTCATGCCATAGAAACGGCAACAGTAAACCCGATAGTCTGGTTGAGATATGTCGATGATACTTTCATCGTATGGAAGGGCAATGATCAAGAATTTAATGATTTATTGAAACATCTAAATATCATTCGACCTACAATTAAGTTTACCATGGAAAAAGAGGTAAATGATCAATTGCCCTGTTCAAACGCAACTATTAAAACTACAGTATACAGAAAGCCAACACATACTGGACAATATCTTAATCATAGTTCTAATCATTCTGTTGTAACAAAACGAGGAATTATACGCAACCTCTATAATTGCGCTATATCTATATGCAATAATGCCGAATCATTGAAAAAAGAGGTAGCAAATATTAAATCCGATTTACAACAGAATGGTTATCCTTCAAAACTAATTGACGATGTAACGAATAATTTTAGAACAACGAACACTGGACAACAAGAAACATATTCCTTCTTCACAATTCGGTACATTAAGGGAACATCGGAGAAAATAAGACGAATTGCTAGCAGTTATAATATAAAAACAGCCTTTAAATCAGGTAATACACTTAGAGCTCATTTGCCAAAAACAAAACCTAACACTACCGATAAGAAAGAATGTGTTTACAAAGTTCTATGTGAGTGTGGTGAAATGTATATTGGAGAAACCAAACGACCACCAGAAGTTAGAATTAAGGAACATAAAACTCATACACAAACAGGGGAAACGTCGAGATCAGGTATTGCAGAACACTCCTGGGATAAACAATACCATATAAAATGGTCTGATGCTGGGGCAATATATATGGAACCCAATATGAAAAAAAGAAAATTTATTGAAGAAGCATACATTAAAAACAATAATGGAATCTTCATTAAACCGAGTGTTGAGATACCTAATCTTTGGCAACCACTACCTTGTAACATCAAATCTTTGGGGTGTGTACAGTGAAGCGAAACTTTGCGCTTCAATGGACACAGTCCCTATATAAGCTCGTAGTCTTAAGACAAAACATTCAGTTTCTACTTGGTAACGATTAGAGATACAACCTAATTGAAACGTCGTAAAAATAAAAATAAATAAAAATAAAGACAATGCAAGTCCGACCACATTTTAGTCAATCTTCAACATTGTCTACAACCTTCAAACAAACGTGATATAGATGGTTGTTTTTTTGTTTATCTGTCTGTACGGATTAATTTTTCGATACGGCTGATCTGATTTCTATGAAACTTTAGAGATATGAAGAAGCGCTTATCAGGAACGATTAATCTGTTTTTTCTGTGTCTAATCTTCAAAACTGCTAAACCAGTTTCGATGAAACTTTTCAGACGTGAGAAGGTTTTTAGGAGTGTTGTAGGTTGCTTCTTTTAATGGTTTATTGTTTATAACAAAACATCTTTAACTCCATTGTATATATTCTTGAAAAAATCTTCACATGGCGAAATATATGTAGAGTTTACCTCTATTAAATAACTGAAACATTAAAAAACAAACAGTGTTTTATTTATAAGTATGCATAAAGAAGGATACAAAAACCAGCTGAAATACAAGATCCTAGTTTTGAAGCAGAGTCTGTTTGAATGGCTTGGTCAAGGGGGTTAAAATTTCTTAATAAGTCGGACATAGTAGGAAACGATGAGTGAATACAAAATTTAACATCATCAACAATAGCTCCACATTGTTCACGAAAATTCGATATTTGACCAGCAGTGCATGTTGCTAAGGTTGTTGGAAAATCTTTAACGTATTGGACCGTTTTTGTAGTAGTTACATTTACGTCTTTACCAAATGTTATTATGGCAAAACATCTTTAACTCCATTGTATATATTCTTGAAAAAATCTTCACATGGCGAAATATATGTAGAGTTTACTTCTATTAAATAACTGAAACATTAAAAAACAAACAGTGTTTTATTTATAAGTATGCATAAAGAAGGATACAAAAACCAGCTGAAATACAAGATCCTAGTTTTGAAGCAGAGTCTGTTTGAATGGCTTGGTCAAGGGGGTTAAAATTTCTTAATAAGTCGGACATAGTAGGAAACGATGAGTGAATACAAAATTTAACATCATCAACAATAGCTCCACATTGTTCACGAAAATTCGATATTTGACCAGCAGTGCATGTTGCTAAGGTTGTTGGAAAATCTTTAACGTTTTGGACCGTTTTTGTAGTAGTTACATTTACGTCTTTACCAAATGTTATTATGGCAATATCCATTTTAGAATTTGTGTTGATTGTACAAAATATTGTACTGGTTTCCTGTTCACAAGCTTTTATATCTTTCACAATTTCTGTAGCTTTAGTAGTGCTTTTAATAGCGACGTCTATAGCTTGACGGATTAAATTTTCCTCTTCTGTGACTTTAGTTGTGCTACATTTGGTCGTACGATCGAGTACATTTTTTGGAAGAGCAGCTATTCTGTCTATGCTGTCGCCAGTGCATTCAGAAATATTGACACCTAAAACCACAAAATACAATAAACCTGATTTTAGATTAAAGAATAAATTTTAGATCATAACTTAAGGTTTAAAGAACACGTTAATCAGAAATAAAAAGCGGGTTGTTCAGCATTTTAATTCTCATAGATATTAATTAAGTAAAGATACAAAAAGGTGTTATGCGATCGTATTGTTCTGGAACCTTCCAACTATTGTAACATCGTTCCGGACGCGGGCGGCCTGCATATATCTTCTTCTTTAGGTGCCATGTCCGTATTCAGACGTTGGTGATCATCATGTTTACAATTTCCTGAAATCTTTCTCTATCGGCTGCAGCGCGAAATAGTTCCTCCACCGTGCAATCACACCACTGCCTGATGTTACATAGCCATGAAAGCTTCTTTCGGCCTATCCATCTTTTTCCTTCCACTTCTCCTTGTATTAAAGGCGAAGTAGATGATATTTACGTCCTCTAATTATGTGGCCGAAGTATTCTGTTTTCCCCCTCTTTATAATGTTCAAGAGCAGTCGATCTGTATCCATCATTCTGAGAACATCCTCATTGGAAGTATGCGAAACCCATGAGATCTTTAGGATTCGACGATAGCACCACAATTCGAAAGCTTCCAGTTTGTTTAGCGTTGTGGTTTTTAGTGTCCATGTCTCGCAACCGTATAACAGAATAGACTATAGATAGCATCTCAGGACCCTTTTACGAATACGCATTGACAGGTTCCTGTTGCATAGAACTGGTTTCCATGTCATAAAGGCCTTACGCGATATTTCGATCCTAGCTATTTTCTCTTCATCTGAGTCCCCATTCACATTCAACCAACTGCCAAGGTATCTGAAATGGTTTACACGCTCTATCCTCTCTTCATCGAGCCAAAGTTTACATTTATCTACATTAATCTTTCCAACAGGCATCCACTTTGTTTTTGAGATGTTGATTTTAAGGCCTCTTCGGCAGCTCGCCTCATTGACTAGATTTACTAATGTTTAGAGATCCTCGATGCTCTCTGCAAGAACGGCCGTATCATCAGCAAATCTAATATTGTTGATTACTTCTCCACCCAGTGTTACTCCCTCTTTTCTATCATCCAAAGCCTCCCTAAAAATTTCTTCAGAGTATACATTTAAAAGACTGGGTGACAAAACGCAACCCTGTCTTACTCCACGTTTGATGGGTAGGCTTTCAGTACGACTGTTTTCAATTTGGATAGAGGCTTGATTGTAATACAGATGTTTTAGCAGTCTTATATCGTAGTGGTCTAGACCTGCTGCTTGTAGATATTCGAAAAGTGTATCGTGTTGTACTCGGTCGAATGCCCTTTCAAAGTTGATGAAACAGACGTAGATGTTCTTTCGGAATTCACAACTTTTTTGTAGGAGAACGCGCATACAAAATAGTGCCTTTCTGGTTTCTCGACCATTTCTAAATCCAAATTGTTCATCACTCACTCTACTTTCGCATAGAAGGAATATTCGGTTCTGTAGAATTCGTAGAAGTATCTTAAGTGTGTGGCTCATTAAACCAATCAGTCTAAAGTCGCTGCATTTGGTGGGTCTACTTTTCTTTGGTAGTGTGATAAACAGCGATTATAACCAATCATCTGGTATTATTCCTTCATTGTAAATTTTATTAAAGAAAGTGGTTAAGTAGGAAATATTTTTCTCATCCAGAAGTTTAAGCAGCTCAGCAGGGATTTGATCTGGTCCAGGTGCCTTATTATTTTTGGCTTGCTGTACTGCTTTTCTGACTTCTGATTTCAATATACTGGGGCTCCTGTCTATCTCGCTGCCACATATAGTATGTGTAGCGTTTTCTCGAGTAGCCTCGTCAAAAAGGTCACTGATGTATCTCTCCCATTCTCTGCACTGTTGTTCGTGATTACAGATTTTTCCGTCGGCGTCTTTGAGTAATAAATGAGGATTTTTTGGTTTTCTAATTCCGGAGGTATATTTAAGTTTCCTGTGGAGATTGAAATTGTCCTGTTTTTTTTTGGATGTTCTCTATTTCTTTACAGGAATTTTCGAGCCAAAGTTCTTTGGCTTGCTTAATTTTTCTTTTTATGAGTTTATTGATTTCACTGTATTTGTTAGTATCTCCAATTTTATATTTCCGTCGTACTTCCATCAGGTCAAGAATTTTTTGTTCATTTTTTGCCTTTCTTTTAGGTGTTTTCAGAGACGCTTTCACTTCTTTTAAAATCGAGTTTTGTATATCGTACCAACATTCGTTAATGGTTCTGTTTTCGTTTGGTATTTTCGATATTTTGTGTATTTCGTTATTTATTTGCTGCGATATGTGTTCACCTGTTTGAGGATTTCTGAGGGGGTCGAGGCATGTCCTGTTTTGTTTAGATGGCTGCATATATATGTAAACTGAATTGTTTATAAACTTTTATTTTCACAATTCTGACAACTTGTCAAATAATTCAATTTACATCAACGACTTCTCAAAACAAACTGTCCATGGAAGCCGATCTGGATCCTTTATACCCCCTTTCTGCGGATATCAGAAAATTCCTGAACCTTCTAGAAGGATTGTCAACCTACATGGTGTAAAAAAAATTTAAAAAAAAGGAAGAATCTGGCAATTTCTATATGTTCTTTCATAGGCGTTCCATGTTAAAAGTAAGGCAATATAATTTCCTAAAAAAGTCCAGACCTTCTTTCATAGACGTCTCGTGAGGATATTAACAAAGGTAAAATTAATTAAATAAATTATGAACTCTTAGAAAATAAACCTGAAACCCTACAAACCAGAAATACAAACTAATACTATGGAATGTATACTGCTATAAAGTCCGTTATAGTATCTATGTACCCTGTCTGGATAACAGAAGGTTCGAAAAGTCCCGAGACTGGCACATAGATGACAAGTCTAACAACATATCTAGACGATTTTTAGTTAGGACCAACCTTCAAAGAATACACATCAAAATTTCTAAAAGTTCAGACCTTCTTCCATAGACGTCTCATGAGGACATTAACAAAGGTAAAATTAATTAAATAATTTCCTCATGAGATAAAAGAAGGTCTGGAACTTTTTGATAAATTCTATTTCCTTATTATTAACATGGAACGCCAATGACAGAAGGTCTAGAAATCGCCGGATTATCCCTTTTTCTTATTTTTATTACCCATGTAGTATGGAAATTCTTTTAGAAAATTAGGGAATTTTCCGGCATCGACCAAAAGGGTATATTAAGGGTTCATATCGGCTCTCGTGGACAGTATAGTTTGAGAGCTCATCCGTGCAACTTAAATTATTTTGACAAGTTGTCGAAGTTGTGACAATAAAGAGATTTTGAAATAATAGAGTGTGTTCAGTAATCGGCTGTTCGGAACATATTTTTATATGGCGATTTTGGTGCGAATTTTTAGTTCAGTTATAATCTTAGCTATGACATTTTACTCATAGCTGGCTATAACGGTATTGAAACATGATCAAATGCTAAAGAAATGTATGAGGCTGTCACCATTTGAAAGTTATTAATAATTATGCCGGGGCACTTAAATTATACAATTGAAAATTATTTAAACTTATTTATTATTTATGAGGAAGGTGAGAAATTTGTATCAAGAACATGTGACACATTAGACATTCGATATCGGCAAAAACAAAAATCATCACGATGTTCTGTTAAACAAATTATCGAAAAAGTGGAAAAGATTGTCGTCTTTTAATAACTCACATTTGAATCCGACACTACTTTTCACACTTCGTGATGATGTCCATCCAAGATTTCTCCTCCAGGAAAACAAATGGTAAGGGTTGATAAAAATGTAAGGAAATAAATTTGACTTAAAAAAATATTTTGATATTCCTACGAAATTTCATCATTTATTATTTTCTGAAATGCCACTGAAATTGATTCCCCTGACTGTGCACAACCCGGGGCACTCTATATGCAAGCGATGAGTCACTGACAGAAATTATGGACTTTAAGTATAGGACTTATTGCGGAATCGCAATTAAGAAGACCGTATAAAATTATAAGTTCAAATCGTGAAAGATTTTTTCGGAACTAAACTTGGTATTCATTGGTACAAACTGGATAAGCAGGAAACTAGACCTTTTTTCGCTATAATGATTTTAGTGGTATTTAATTTAACTTGCCCAATCTGGCAGCATTTTCTTCGACCACATTAATTTGTCTTTTGAAGTCCTTTACAATTGCTTGAACTGAGTCCTCAAATTCGTTCGAAAATGCTGCAGCCATTTCTTTGGGTTTATCTGAGAGCACATTTAATGTAGCCAGATTTTCCTGACTTGGTTTTGTTAATTCGGTTTCAACTTTTTTATATAAATCCGAAATGGTAGTTCTCTTGATCCGCGCATTGTTGTAGAGATTATTGGGGATAATAGTAGAATCAGGTTTTAAAGCTTGTTCCTAAAAAAATTTACTTTGAAACAATTTGTAGAATCTTTGCCATAAAATGAATTGATTTAATAATGTCTTCTAACCTAGAAATATCTATAAAAATATTTTCATATTTCTAATAAGGTATAAGTCAGAACAGTGCTGTAGGCCACACAACTTATTTCGAATGACCTTGTAAAATTTAATGTGTTGAAAATTTTTTTTCAAAAATAATGAATTTATTCCAGAATTTATGTCTTCATGAAGTTTGAATGAGGATAGATGTAATGTGTCCACGGATGGGGTACCGCACTGTAATAAAGTTTAATATTTTTGATTTTGTGAGGGAAACTCATTCTTGATAAATTTTTGCTTGACTTTGGATGTAAAAAACATTGATGAAGATCATGATAACATATACAGGCAAAATATTGAAACATGTAGAACTAATCTTCTATAAAACTATATTTGATTTGATTTGAATAACTCAGTTAATTAAAATTTGTAAAAATTTTCAAGTAAAAGTAATTTATTTAAAATTAACTCGACATTTCTGAATATTTTGAACACCTTGTATATGTTATCATGACTTTGAACACTGTTTTTGGCATCCGAAGGCAAATAAAACTTTACCTCGAAAAATCAAAAATATTAATGTTTAATAGTTTGCTGTACCACATCCATGAACACACTGTATATTCCAAACTTAACAATATTAGAAAAAATTATATTTTAATTTAAAAATTACTTACGCACATATATGTAAGTGGGAAAGAAATCGTCAGTAAAACACTAAAGATCTTCATTATTACTTTTGAAATTTTAACTAGAAAAAAATATTGATTTTAACATGACTCAATTAATAAAAGTTGACAAGTTAAATTTATTATGACAGTTAACTAAAGGCTGATTTTCACCTTAAGCTGGTCATTAATGGATAATTTAGAACTAAATATGTGTGTCTGTTTCTATAACTTGAGAATCGCCGGGTGAATTTCGTTTAAATTTAAACGCACAGAACTTTCAAAAAACCTATTTAAAACAAGTAAGTGAGATTTGTTGTTCAAAGAAATAATGAATTATATATATATATATATATATATATATATATATATATATATATATATATATATATATATATATATATATATATATGTTTGTTGTTCTCGAAATATAAACGTCTAAGCTCATTCAAATCGAAATATCATTTCCCAGAGATATTTGATGTTCTAGATTCATTTCAGAAACATTAAAAACAACATATTTTTTCATCAAAGGTTGGCAGCACCGTGACCTTTCTGTATTGCTCTTTCTTGCTTTAGGCGACAGATAAATGAGAATATTCAATAAAAAAGACTGAGAAAATAAAACATTTCCGTTAAACAATATATTTAACTTGAATTTATCAGTATTAATTTTCCTCAGAATTATAATTTTTCGGTTCAAAGCAATTCCTTTAAGGCTAATTTTTTTAAACTTATTTGCTGCTTTTATTATTTTTGTGTAGCAAGCACAGTATATCAGTACTTACGAATAAATGAAAATTCCTTTTTTATAATTATGAGAGTTTATGTATTTTATTTTAGATAATAAAACTGTCATTTATCCAAATCAATTTAGTAATAAAATATGCCCAAAAAATGAATCGAAACCAATTTTAGTTTTTAAATATCTGTTTTGAAACGGACTGTGGAAATTAGTGAGTATTTCCCTATCTTTAAACGTAGAGTGTATGAAGAAATAATAAAAAATATTAGGACCTTAATTTTTAAAATTTTTTTATCAAGAATTAATGACCATGTGAATTTTTTGATGTAAGATCTTGAAGTGACTATATAATCTATTGCGAAGTAATAGTATTTCTTCATTTTAAAATGGCTTTAATTTGGTCATCTGTAAAATTATTTTCTCCTCGATATCTTTGTGGAACTGATATGTTAGGTATTTATAATATAACTTTAATTTAAGGGAAGTAAAATATTGTAATAACATAAATTAAATCATAATTTTTATTTAAAAAAAAAAACTGTTCCAAAGTGGATAAAGAAAGTGTTATTGCAGTCTTATTTAAAAGTTAATCTATGTAAAAAACATTTTTTAAGACATTTTAAATATAAAAAAATCGTAAATTTAAGACTGTGATTTTCATATCATTTTTGTGTAGATTTACTGGCAATTTTTAATTGACCACAGCACCAGCAATCTCACGCACCTTTACTCTTCTGTCATCCATAACCATATCATGGATTTTGTCAATGATTTCTGGAGTAGTAACCTCAACATGGTGTCCAGAACGTTCAGCGTCTGTTGTGTTCATATGACCACTCCGAAAATTTTGAAACCACTTATTAATTGTTCTAATCGAAGATGCACAGTCGCCATAATGTTTATCACGCTTCTGTTTAGTCTTCTGAGGCGTTTTGCCAGAGCAATGACACACGAAATTCTTTTTCATCCATTTTTGGAGAGTCACTCAACTTCCTCGATTCAAATGAATGTCAAACGCGAAGAATAGACCAAGCCGGCAGAAACATGGTGTGTGTTTTTCCAAGAGATGCTTCTAACTGAAAATAAATAACCTCGATACGCACTAGTAGTGCCATCTCGCGGACTTTTAAAACTAGCCTCGTATTATGACAACTCCTAAATTTTGGTGCTGATTTGCCCAAATAGGATTCACTTTTGTTGGTCCCCATTAACTTCCCATACATCCCCAATTTTTTTCCCATTGACTTGGGCGCCTTGCAGGTCAAGTAGATCCCTGGGAGTCCATATGAACCACTTTAGAAGTCAATGCTTCAAACGAGATTATAAAAATTAACGAGTATAATATTCGTTATCCGGTCAAAGTAGACATTCAAGTTTAACAAAATTTGCATATAGCTGGAAATTTGTACAAATGTTCGAAACACTATTACAAATAAGTTGTCAAAAGTTCCCAACAATCCCATCCCTGGAAAAAAATTTCTTCAAGGTCAAAGTGGGAAAAAAGGGTTTTTCTCGTTTTTCAGCTAAACGGTAAGTTTTATTATCAAAATCATTTAGACCAAAATTGTAGATCAAAAAATTGCCTATAAAAATTGTTCTAATACTTTTTTTGTAAGAGTCACCGTTTTCGAGATATCATTGCTCAAAAAGTTGAGAAAGCTGCGTTCTCCAAAATATGCACACGTTTCCACGTCACCTTTGAGGTAGTGTACTTGACTCGTTTTTTTTTTAACGTGATTTCCCCGGTAGGCCTATTCTATAAACCATACCGTACTATGTAATGATTAAAAAAAAATAAGAAATAGTTAAAAGTAGTCGAAGCTGTCTGGATTCTATTGAATTTAGGTCAATTATTCATCAGATTCATTATTTTCTGCTTCTACTTGTCTTTCGTCTTCTCGTTCTTCTTATTCTTCTTCTTCTTCCTGCTGAGTTCAAATAAATGCCTCCAAAAGCGATTTATCAGACGTCTCTTCGTTGATATGATATGAACCGTCTTCTAATGGAGATTCAACATTGGAACATTAGTGGCCTTGGCAATTTGTACATGCTAATGAACAAAATAACCTAACTTTTTGCAGCCGCATATAGCATTACATCCCTTTTTATAATTGCAAAAAATTGTGTTGAGGAGTTTTTTTGGTGCAGGTGGGAGTAAAGTCTGAATTGGTTCCTATGTATTGTCAATCAACTTCCAACCCCAATCTTTTGGATCTAGTTGATTACCAAACCACAGTTGAACTTGATAATATACCCGAAATAGATGTTGTTGGGCAGAAGCAGAGGTTGGAGGAAGACAAGCTAATTGCACTCGCTTTTTGTTTCGAGTATTTTTAACAAAAGATGCGTAGGGGAACTTATCGATGCAGGTAATTTTTTTTTTGGAGCTCCGTACATGGCAAGAAGAAAGCGAATTCCATTGGTGATAATTTCTTGTGGAGTAGAGTTACTATTTTTAAAAACTTCAGCACAACCGACTAAATCTTGTTTGTCAAACATTTTAAAAACAGATGTTTTACCTCTTTTGTAAAATGCAGATGTCGTATCGCAGCCACTTATTGCATGTAAAAACAAAACATGATTTTGGCACTTTGCAAAAGCAGATAAACTTTGTGTTGAATATGTTAAGCTTTCCCAGGTTTTAAAAAATTAATGGTTTTGATAGTTGGAGTTCGAGCAGTCAGTAAAACCAGTAAATCAACGTCCTTACCAACAACAATAGTTGTTTTTGTCAAATTGAACTGTTTTCATGCTGTTTCAATGATGAGGGCATCAGCATCATTAACAGCTTGTTTGACAAGTATACCTTCACTGGTCAATCTTTCTTTTAGCAGTGAAATAAACCGTGACTTGTTGTGGGTATTTGCCAGAAAGTTTTGTTGAGTAGTGGGAACGGTCATAAATTGATCAAATAAAATGTCTGAAGATGAAAATGTTGTTGTAGCTCGACGACGTTGTTTTGCGGCTTTAATGTTCCTCGTGTAGTCGGTGTAGCCATCAAATACTACCGAGCAGGTATACGACCCTTGCCACGCAGACAGTTGAATAGAAGGCAGATGTTTTTCAAGGTTACACTGGCGTAGAAGGTAGAGGACTGAGTTTCTAAGAAGTTAATATTGATTTATTGTATAAGTTTAAGGAGATATACCGATAGAAAAAATATTCCAACTCGTATTACAGCTCCATTGATGTCTGTACGTGGCGTACTTATGCCTATTATGGAGAACGCAGCTTTCTTAACTTTTTGAGCTGACATCTCGAAAATGGTGACTCTTATGAAAAAAAAGTGTTTATAGGCAATTTTATGATCTACAATTTTGATCTGAGCTATTTTGATAATAAAACTTATCGTTTGGCTGAAAAACGAGAAAAACCCATTTTTTACCACTATGACCTTGAATAATTTTTTTCCAGGCGTGGGATCGTTGGGGACTTTTAACAACTTATTTGTAATGGTGTTCCGAACATTTGTACAAATTTTCAGCTCTATGCGAATTTTGGTAACCTTACCTCTCTTCTTAGGGCTAACTTGACCGGACAATCGATAATTTTGTCTATATCTAATAAAATTATTTTAAGTGTTATTCTAAGCAAAATATATGTTTCATAATATACATTTTATACTTTTTTAGTAGTCATTAAAATAAACGGTTCAAACCTTAAAAAAAACATTCCTTAAAAAAACACTCCCAAACTTTCTTTTAAAACAAAATAAAATTTGTTTTATTAAATTCCACGGGAACAAATTCCACCCCAAAAGTTTCGTGTAAAATTGTACTTTCCAACTTTTTTAATATTAAAATTCATTTCGATTCCGCGAAATCAGCCCGAATTGTATAACTCTGGATATAATTCCGGAGAAATACGCTGACAATCGTGATAATTTGCTTTTTGAGAGGTTCGAATCGTCTGCCAATGCAAATTGCTGGCAAATACTGGAAATCTGAAATCCCCCGTTTGATGAACAGCTGGTTTTGATTGGGGATTTTGGATAACGCGTTTACGCAAGTTTGTGTATAATCCGAAATTAGAAATTTGACGCTATATTATATTTTTCTTTAAATATTATTTTTAAATTGAGAAGTTTATCGCAGTATTAATAATATTATCTTAAGGATGTTCAAAGATGTCATAGAGAGAAGTGTGGGGACAGGGGAGGCATAGGAGAAAGTTACGAACTTGACATATAAAATTGGACTGCTCATGTATAATATCTCCCTTATATCAAAAATGCTGGGCGCCATTACTTGCAAATATTAGTTTGGCGACAATGAGTTCCCTAATTTTCTATTACATTGGTAATTCTTGATATTAACTGAATGAATATTTTTCATTTTGCTCTTTCTTGACTAAAATGTGGTTGTCGGACTAGCATTGTCTTTATTTTTATATGTTTTTACGACGTTGTGATTAGCTTGTATCTCTAATGGTTATCAAGTATAAACTGAATGTTTTGTCTTAAGACTACGAGCTTATATAGGGACTGTGTCCATTGAAGCGCAAAATTTCGCTTCACTGTATACACCTCAAAGATTTGATGTTACAAAGTAGTGGTTGCCAAAGATTAATTATCTCAACACTGGGTTTACTAAAGATTTGCTACGTCATGGGAGAGAAAAAAATTAAAATGAAAACGAATGAATGAAAATTAAATATTTAATGCTTTTGTACAGGTAGTTATTTTTTTTAGTGTTGATTGCTCCTTCTTTTAGGGCAGTGCCTAAGCTAGCATGCCGGAGATTAGCGGGGGTTATATAAATTCAAAGCGCCACCTGTTTTAGGCCCGTCGGTAAGAAGAAGCGATGGTGTTATCGAAAACAGGAAACAACTAGATCCCAAAATAAAACACACCGATTCCAAAAACAATTAATATCTATATTTAACAAGAAAAAAAGGATTCTGTTTTACAAATTATATGAATTTTAATTTAATCTAAATAAATATGCGACTATTTGCTACCTGGATTAGAACAAAAAAAAAACAAAGAAACAATGAACAACACTACTGCAAGTATGACGTCATCTGCGCCATACGCCAAGTCGGTTTAGATGTAGGTCAGGCCTTAATTTTCACTATCGGCTGAACTGAATAACCTTACTTTTTATGTAAAGTTGTATTTTGCACTAATAAATTATCTAGTAGGCCGATTAAGTCTAAAATTATGTTTACTTAAGCCTAATTAAAAGTGTTGGACTATTGTGTGAAGTGATGTTTTAAATTACCTAGTGTATACGTATACCTTCGGTTTACAAGGTGTTTTAAATGAAATTAAAAATTAAGTGTCCTGTAATTGCTCGCATAAAGTCTTATTAGTTCCCAATCACAGGGGAAAAAGGAAAGTATACATTAAAACCGGTAATTTCATTGTTTATTATGAAGTTCTAGTACCTGAAAGGCAGTTTTGTCATTAAATCTAAATATTTTCGGCAAGCTGGATAGCCGATGGCCTCTATGGAGCAGTGGTGTGTAATATGCCTGCTCTGACATGCAAATCTGTTTGTTTTTAAAGATGCATCAAGTAGTCACAACGATGGTGTGTTAGCTTTTTAGGTGAGATCACCTTCACTAGGATTTACTTAACTCACACGAATACAATAATAACTTTAATTTTCCTCGATATCTGGCAAATGACGCCTTAACACTCTAAACTATGGTTTTTGCTACACACAGGAATAAAATTAGTATTGTATTTTTCGGAAATTAGCAAAAAAACTCTGCTTTTTGGGTTTTTGCCACTTTTCACAACCAAGGCTTGGCCCAGACTCTCTCTACTGACGCTTTTTTAAAATCTCAAGAGCGCTAAGAAAAAAACAAAAGATTAACTAACTACACCCTTGATGAAAGTGGCAAAAGTGAGGTGTTTGATACATTTCTAGACACACTTGATTTTTTTTTACAAAACCGGTTTTTGATGTTACAGTGACAAAAACTTTTAGCTGTTATTTTATATGTGTTAAAGAGACTACTTGATGAAAATAAGAGTTTAATTTATGGTGAGTATTGGCTTGATTGTTGGTATGTTGGTAAAATTATTTATAGTTTTATCCATAAAATAACAAAATTGTAACAGATTTCATTATTATTTTTAATGTAAGCTGGCTTCTATAAATTTTCTTTTTTTTTCATGTTGGGTTCCATATATATTGTTGCAGCTTCAGACCATTTTATATGGTGTTGTTTATCCCAGGCGTGTTCTACAATACATGATCTCGACGTTTCCCCTTTTTGCGTATGAGTTTTATGTTCCTTAATTCTAACTTTTAGTGGTCGTTTGGTTTCTCCAATATATATTTCACCAGACTCACATGGAACTTTGTAAATACATTCTTTCTTATCGGTAGTTTTTGGTTTCGTTTCTGTTAAATGAGCTCTAAGTGTATGTCCTGATCTAAAGGCTGTTTTTATATTATAACTTCTGGTAATTCGTCTTATTTTCTCCGAAGTTCCTTTAATGTACGGAATTGTGAAGAAGGAATGCGTTTCTTGCTGTCCAGTGGTCATTGTTAAAGTTATTTATAATAAATAGCGTCAATTAATTTTAAAGGATAACCATTCTGTTGTAAATCGGATTTAATGTTTACTATCTCTTTTTCCAATGAATACCCGTCCAGTGGTAACGTTGTTCGATCTGATAATGTGGGATCATTTGAAAGTCTAGTTTTGATTATTGTCTAGTGATAAAGGTACATTAGTATACAAACTTTCCACATCTGGTTTCTGGTTGAGATATGTCGATGATACCGTCATCGTATGGAAGGAAAATGGTCATGAACTTAATGATTTCTTTGAAACATCTAAACAACATTGGACCTGCAATTAAGTTTACCATGGAAAAAGAAATAAATGATCAAATGCTCTTCCTAGATATCATATCTTAACCATAGTTCTAATCATTCTGTTGTAACCAAACGGGGAATTATACGTAACCTCTATAATCGCGCTATATATGTATATGCAGTAATGCCAATTTATTGGAAAAAGAGGTAGCAAACATTAGATTCGATTTACAATAGAATGGTTATCCTTTTAAAGTAATTGACGATCATATAAATAACTTTAGAACAACGACAACTGGACAGCAAGAAACACATGCCTTCTGTACAGTTCCGTACAATAAAGGAACTTCTGAGAAAATTAGACGAATTGCCAGAGGTTATAATATAAAAACAGGCTTTAAATCAGGAAATACACTTAGAGCTCATTTAAAAAAAAACCAAATCAAAAACTAACGATAAGAAAGAATGTGTTTATAAAGTTCCATATGAGTGTGGTGAAATGTTTATTGGAGGAACCAAGCGACTACTAGAAGTTAGACTTGAGGAACATGAAACTCAGACAAAAAGGGGAAACGTCGAGATCAGTTATTGCAGAACACGCCTGGGATAAACAACACCATATAAAATGATCTGAAGCTGCCGCAATATATATGGAAGCCTACATGAAAAAAGAAAATGACAATGCAAGCCCGACAACCACATTTTAGTCAATCTTCAACATTATCTGCAACCTTCAAACAAGCATTGCTTTTTTTGTTTTATATTTTATGTGTGGTAACATTGTACTAGATTGAAATACCTTATAGGATGTGCTCTTATTTCATTTGGTAAATTGTCATGTAATTCACTATAATTAGTAAGTTTTAAAACATTTAATAATATTTATTTCAGACTTTTCTCTAAATTCAAATTGTAAATCTAAGGGCAACAAGTTTAATTTTATGGATGTGATATATAAAAATTGTCAAATCTTATCAATATTTTAGTTTTCTAAAAGACAAGAAACTTCAAATTCAACGATTGAAGCAAATTCATCATAATCATAATTATTTTTACCAAATAAGTCAGTCAGTTCAAATTATTTTTTATTGTCAGAAATTCTTTTATATAAGAATATGAGTAAGAAGTTATTTGTGGTATGCTTCCTACAAATAAACTGCCCGAGAAAAGCTATCAAGCACTGTTTGATTGTGAGCATCTTGGAGTAACTAAACATGAACCTCCTAACATAAAATGGTTCTACATAAAATTCCTAAAAATTTAAATGTGCATTAACCGACATTAATAATAAAGCAGGTATGCTGTTATAATTTAACATGATTATAGATATAAAAACCTTCGAACATACTCCTGTAGAATTATAGCATAACGTCAGAACTAGAGCCCAGTTGTTTGAACGCTGAATAACGTAATAATATTTTTATTTATATTTGAAAAAGTATTGATAAACAGTAGATATTTAATTTGTTGATACACACATACCGATTTTTTGCTATCCTTTTCTAACTGCATTATTTAAGCGAGTATCATATGATAATCGGTACGTCAATTCTAAGTATGAATTTATGGTTGCCTAAATTACGAGCATTGTTATTTTCAATATCAACAATATATATATATATATATATATATATATATATATATATATATATATATTTATATATATATATATATTTATATATATATATATATATATATATATATATATATATATATATATATATATATATATATATATATATGTTAGTTTTTAGTGTTTCACGGATGGAGAAATATGAGTTTGTGTTTATCCGGGAATACATCCGTTCGTTAGCTATTTCCATAGTTGGAATTTGCAGACGTTTCGCCAAAGTCTCATTTGGCATCTTCAAGTGCTCGTGTCCGTAGTTGACGATGAACTGAGAGATTGTCTGTTGCGTGCGTGGTTTTGTCTTGTTCGTAGGCTGTATCTATTGGTCGAAGTGTTTGTTTTTGGCTCCGCCCCCTGTCTTGTTTGTGACGTTGGTCTTAGTTGTGGCTGTGCCGTTGAAGAATATCTGCCAGAATAGAAGAACATAAACTCAGCATCAAAAACAAACAAACAACATCTGCACTTTTTCAACATAAGCTAGAAACCGGCCATAAAATCGACTTTGAAAACGTCAAACAAATAGCAAACGAAACAAACTTCAGAACCAGAACAACGCGAGAAGCAATAGAAATAGAGAAGCAAGGCAGTTTAAACAAGAGAGATGATGCCCAAAACCTACCATCTACTTGGAAAAATCTCATCCGCCGAGATATAACCACTTCAACGGCACAGCCACAACTAAGACCAACGTCACAAACAAGACAGGGGGCGGAGCCAAAAACAAACACTTCGACCAATAGATACAGCCTACGAACAAGACAAAACCACGCACGCAACAGACAATCTCTCAGTTCATCGTCAACTACGGACACGAGCACTTGAAGATGCCAAATGAGACTTTGGCGAAACATCTGCAAATTCCAACTATGGAAATAGCTAACGAACGGATGTATTCCCGGATAAACACAAACTCATATATATATATATATATATATATATATATATATATATATATATATATATATATATATATATATATATATATATCAATATTTACCAATAAAAATAAGTTTTTAAATCCTCTTTTTGTTAATATTGATTGCACACTTCTCATTTATAGTCATTTCTAACACTCGAAAACACTGAAAAAAATCACGACAAGCAATTAAACTGACAGAAAAGATAAGTAAACATGTTTATGTCTGTCAAACATCAAAAAAGCCTCTTCCCTACTGACCCTAAACAGTCTTCAAACAAATCTATTGTTGTTTAAATCTATAGGGTATGATCGAAGATAAAAACCAACAAGCTGCCCGGTGCATAAACGGGCTCTCGAGCACATTAATCCCGAGGGTGGCGCCCGAGAATCGACCACGGGGTGGATGTTTTGACCATCGGGAAGTCAAACCGTTGAACAGTCCAGCGAGCAGGGATATTCCTATTTAAGTAGATACCGCCAAACCGATATCTCTGCGCTGAGCACTTGATCCGTGATTGTCTGCACGATAAACATCCACTGACCAATGTTCCGCTGCCGTAACCAAAGTAGATCCGTAGAGCACAATTTATTCTCCTTTTTTAAAACACGTCACAGGTTCATCTATCCATAAAACTTTATCGAAAGAGGTGAGATTTTCTAGAAATTTTCCAACATACCAATTACAAAAAATGACTTACCAACATTACATTCTTCAAGTCCTTGTATTAAATTGTTGAAAAAAGAAGACAAAATTCTAACATATGAATAGGGTTTAAACGATGATTATTTTGAAAGGAAGGAAAATTAATATATACTATTAAAATAAGTGTCGTTTAAAAACATGTTGTTTCCTATTCCACACACTATATTGCCTTTGTTTTATATATATCTAACCTATCTAGTACAACTATGCTCTACACATTTTCCTTTTTTATATTTTTCCCGTTTTTTTTGCTCCTAACCAAATAAGAACTGCTTTTTAGTAATCCCTGCAGGGGTTTTAAATTTCCATTTTAGAGGAGCACAATACCCCTGTTTTTGTTAGGTGTCGTAAAGGTACATTTTTTGCACGCAAAGGCCCTTACCTTTCAGAACGGTAAAGTAAATGATGTTATAGTATAAAATAAGGTTGTTGCTAGCGTCCCGACGTGGGAATAATATCCATTTGCGAATAATGTCGTTAAATAGCAAAAATTCTTTAAATTATTCTGATAACATATACAGTGTGTCCTACGACGCACTGCGGCGATTGATTTCTCGGAAAATAGACTTTAGGTAATTTATAAAATATGGCAGTTCACTAAAATCGATGGGGGCAATTCGGCTAAAATATTTTCACAATGGTGGCACTTCCGGATATACTGGAACTTAGTACCCTCTTGTTTATTTTAAACAGAATATCCTATATGTTATATCATTTTTAGATTATACGTAAAGTTATAGACATATTTCAAGCATAATATCCTATAGTTAAGTCTAACTGTTGTGAAACAAATCATAACTAGAAATATCTTTAATAATAGTTTTTTATTGGAAATCTAAACCAGAACCTGGACGTTTCTTAAGTAAGATAAAGAAAATACTATATTATTCATCGAATCAGAATGAGATAGATATAAGCATCGTAAGCATCGACATACGTGCTTAAATTTAATAAATTACCAGTTTGATCCTGGGGTGAGGGGTAATATAATGCTTGCGCGGTGAGAGCGGGCGGCAGCATACGCCAGGCCCTAGCACAGCAAGAGGATTACAAGTTATTTGCTTTCATTCAGGCCATCGAAGCGTAAGAACCGAGTATTAGTATATCCGTGTTTCGCGCCAAATTTTTGCAGATTATTAAATGGTACTATTGTGGTAAAGGTATGGATGAGATAATCTGTTCCTTCAAAATTTAGAATTTCGGAAACCCGGTTGTCTAAAAATTTGTAAAAAATGCGCTGATAATAATGAGGAGCAACCGGTTCCTCAAATTACTGAAGAATGAGCAAATCGGGTGACTGACGTTTGTTGTTTAGCAGAAATTAATTTTCCTTGCAATAGAACCATAATTGCCAAAGAACTTGATATGAACGCTCGAACAGTTCAGAATATTTTAAAGCGGAACAAATATCGCTGTTATAAATTGCGAATAACTCAAGAAATTTTTACGAAAGACCAGGAAACACGTATGGTATCTTGTAAGAACATGATAGAAAGGGCTAATAGGGATATAACCCCTGAAGTTTTTGCAAATACGCCAACCGTATTTTACGATAGAGTGGGTTATTGTCTCGCTCAAAGTGAAGGCCTGTTTGAACACCACTTATAGACTTTTAGGTGTTTTTGTTGATTTAAATTGAACTTAATTATTTATTTATATATTTACAATTGCTGAACGTGTTACGTGGTTTATTAACTTATTTACTTAGAAATTACCGGTGCATTTCACTAGTATTTTTAGTAGAATAAATGTTTATTTTGGAACAGAAATTTCAATTTTCTTTACGATCAATGGTCAAAAAAAATTTCTTTATATTTCTGCTATTTGATGCATTTAAAATAATCAATGTATCAAATAGTCACTAAATATTCCAAATTCCATCGATTACGTTATAAGTTAAGACGAAAAGTAAATATACCCACTCGTTCGTTTCAAGGTACTGTTCATTTTCCTGTCGCACGGAAGTTAGCGGGGGTAATATTGCGCGTAAGCATTCCCTACGATCTTTTGTCCCGAACTAACCCGAAAGAAGTTAGAAGGGCCTAGTGGGCCAGAATTTAAGAAAATGGGCCAAAATAATTTCTAGTTAAGAAATTTAAACTAGAAGGTAGGCTATAGTAACGTTTCTATTAAATCTCGGTACCATGAACCGAAGTTTCGACTCAGGTAAAAAGCAACAGTCTTGTGGTTGCGTCGTGCCCAGTTACATTTACGTTCGGCTCTTCTATTCGAGATTGGATTGTTGAGAGACAATCAACGATTACGAAATTGGGCTAAAAAGAAAGGCAGGAATAAATTTTCTCCGTATTCTGGTGCGTAAAATACAGAAAAGCATGTAATCCACATAACGATTATCTAACCTTTACTAAATCAAACCCGAAGTTAAATTCCATGGCTTAGTGGATCACACAGTGGATCGAATTATATTGCGTCAATTAGACGCCCTTGAACAAATCGATAAATCAGATTTGTAAATATGAGTTTCATTTGCAAATGGGGCTACGATGCAACGTCAGGTCATAGCCAGTACAACAACAAAATTTACTGATCCGAATATTTCTGATACAAACTTATTTCTCACTTTAGGAAGTACTAACGATGGCAACACAGCTCGACGTTTCTTTGAGGACAGTGATGAGTCAACTATTATAACAAGAGTAAAGCGAAAACTGATCCTCCGGTTTCCCGTCATTTTGGAAACTATTGGAAACGGACATTAAACTACAATAGAGAAGATTTGGGAATATACACTTCAAACAACAAGATTGTTCTTCAAAGAATATTCTTGGTACAATATGCCAACAGGAATCCACAAATAATTTACCCCATTGACCAGACATCATAGCATTTGCAATATTGCCGATAGGTAAATTATTGAAAGATGCACAAAAATCAACGGACAAGTTGATAAGAATCTATCGCCTGAAAATCTTCTCGAGAAAAAATATGGAGGATGTGTTTGAAAACTTTTGGCGTCGAGGGACCCTTACACTGCTTTTTGATATCGTAAGGATTCGGATAACAATTCGTATTTATTGGAGAATGAGAAAAGGGCTGTTAACAAAGAAGGCAATGATTAAAAAGTTCTTTTTATTATTTTTATTACAGTCGTATTATTTATTCATTTATGTGAATCAATAAATATTATATTACTTACAAATTATTTGCATTGGTATTTATTAAGAAGTCTTAAGCATAGAGGAAAAAGTACTTTCGCCTTTGTAACGATTATCAATATCCATGTATTTATTATTATAGTATTATTTTTAAAATGCACCTTGAACTCAAGCGCAATATTTTATTCATGGAAATAAAATTATTCTTTTTATTTTGTTTTTAAATCGCATATTTAAGAGCTATTGAACCACATTTGACATTTTTCGAGTTTATTTACATGATTTTAAAGATTCAGTCTGGTATGTTGAATCCGATTTTTATTTTTAATATTAAATCCGTGTTTTAAACCCACTGTGTTTTGACCCCCCCCCCCCCCAACCATCTTTGGTATATATTGGGCAAGGTAAGAAAGGCGTTCTAAAGAGAATTCAATTTAATTAGAGCGGCCACCCATAACAAACTAACGAACTAAGATTTAGGAATTTAGGGTGAAAATTTTGAACATTTTTTAAAATAAGTTATTTTCCTATGCAGGAAAGGTGTTTAGCATTTTTACAATACAAAAATATTATATTGCCAGTATTTCAAAAACTGCAAATTTTTGGAATAGACAACTTTATACATACTCATTCTTATTTGTAATGCTTAATAAGATAACATTATAAAAATATGGAGTTTACACTTAAAAAAATTGACTTTTAACGATTTATTTAAATTAATATTTAATGGGAAATTATACACAACCTCTATAATCGCACTATATCTTTATGCAATAATGCCAATTCATTGGAAAAGGAGGCAGCAAACATTAAATCCGATTTACAACAGAATGATTATCCTTTAAAATTAATTGACGATGTTATAAATAACTTTAGAACAACGACAACTGGACAGCAAGAAACACATTCCTTCTTTACAATCCCGGAAATTAAGAGAACCTTGGAGAAAATAAGACGAATTGCTAGCCGTTATAATATAAAAAAATAATAAAAAAACGGTCTTTAAATCATATATACTATATATATATATATATATATATATATATATATATATATATATATATATATATATATATATTGTTCCGGACGCCCGATCTTCGAACTTACACTGTATTACTTAATACACTCTGTTATTTTGAAAGCTTTTTATTGTCAACTTTAATTGTGACACTAATGTCAAACTAATTCAAGTTGCGTCGATGAACTCTCAAAATATACTGACCAAGAAAGATGATCTGGACCCTTTATATACCCTTTTGGTCGATACATGGGGTAACCAAAATAAGAAAAAGGAATAATCCGACGATTTCTAGACCTTCCATCATAGGCGTTCCATGTTAAAAATAAAGAAATCGAATTCTCTAAAAAGTTCCAGACCTTTTTTCATAGTCGTCTCCTGAGGTAAAGTAAAATTACTTAAATAAATTATGAACTCGTAGAAAATATACCTAAAACCCTACGAACTACGAACACAAACTAATACTAAGAAATATAAAACGCTACAAAATTCGTTACATTAGAAATTATACCTAAAACCCTACAAACTACGAACATAAACTAATACTATGAAATATACAACGCTATAAAGTTCGTAAGATTTATTAAAAAGAGTTTGGGAGAGCTCTGTTGGCAAAGACTACAGATACCAGACTATATTACCCACCAAATAGGTTCCAGAAGTACTGCAAGCTTTGCATAATGGTGTAGGTGGCGGGGTTATGAAAACTCTTGAAAAAGTTCGAGAGAGATTCTATTGGCTGGGGAGCCGCGCAGATGTAAAAGATTGGTGCAAAACCTGTACCGACTGTGCTGCCAGTAAGGACCGAGAACCCGTATCCATGGAAAAATGAAGCCGTACAATGTAGGAGTACCTTTTGAAAGAATTGCTATAGACATAGCAGTACCATTTCCTATTAGTAAATCCGGGAATCGCTATATATTGGTAGCTATGGATTACTTCAGTAAATGGCCAGAAGTCTAAGCGATACCAAATCAGGAAGCCACCACCGTTGCTGAAATATTGTTTGAACAGTGGATTTGTAGATATGGGGTGCCAGGAGAGATACACTCTGATCAAGGCAGAAACTTTGAATCTGACGTTTTTACGCACCTTTGCAAGCTTCTGAAAATCCATAAAACTAGAACTACATCCACAGTCAGATGGAATGGTTGAAAAATTTAACAGAACGCTGGAAAATTACATCAGGATACAAATTAATGAACGACAAGATAACTGGGATAAATGCATTCAGCCATTTCTACTAGCCTATCGTTCAGCTGTTCACGATGCCACTGGAAAAACACCAGCATAATTTTTGGAAAAGAATTACGTCTTCCAGTCGATTTGCTTGCTGAACGTCCACCCGATTCTGAAGCAACTTGGGAAGACTACTCTAACCAACTTAGTAAGCAGCTGCAGGTCTTACACGATGAAGTCCGTCAAGAAATATAAAACGCTACAAAGTTCGTTACATTAAAAAATATACCTAAAACCCTACAAACTAGGAACACAAACTAATACTATGAAATGTACAACGCTATAAAGTTCGTAAAAATATATAAAATTCAACACGAAAAAAAGAAAATTTATCGAAGCAGCTTACATTAAAAATAATAGTGGAACCTCCAGTAAACCCAGTGTTTAGATACTTAATCTTTGGCAACCAGTACTTTGTAACATCAAATCATTGAAGCAAAACTTTGCGCTTCAATGGACACATGCCTTATATAAGCTCGTAGCCTTAAGACAAAACATTCAGTTTATATTTGATAACGATTAGAGGTACTACCTTATCGAAACGTCTTAAAAATACACAAAAATAAAGACACTGTAAGTAACATTGTCTTCAACCTTTCAACAAACGTTAATATCTAATATTAGTTTTTAATCATCCTGTATTTATTTATTATCAAAATATCAACACGGTTCACTAAAGTAGATCCACTTCTCGAAGGAAATTAACCCCAATTAAATAATAAAGGCTTTTTTGTAGGAGAAATTGGTATTTATGTTTAGGCCTACAAACGCCATTTTAAGAATAAAATTTAAAATATGTGAAAAACTGTTAGATTTAGGTAATGGACATTATACATGAAATATGTCTATAATTTTGCATAGAATCTAATAATGAAATAAGGATGATTCTTTTAACATAAACAAGAAAGCATCAATTTCCGGTATAACCGGAATTGCTATGATCTTGAAAATATTTTAGCCGAATTGCCCCCATTAATTTTAGTAAACTTTGAAATTTGCATGTGTTCATCGTAGATCATACGGTATACGTGGTGGTTATGATAAAAAAATGGATCATTCTTCTATATAGAATATTTCTTGTTTGATGGGAAATCGCACGAGCCAATCAATTTAATTTTTTTCTGAAATGTTTATTTTTACATAGGGTGGATTAGAAAAGTACTACGTGTATCAACCACTGTTATAATAGAGAAGTTGTCTGTATTCAAATAAAAATATAATTTTGCCGCGAAAGAGTTGTTTCCTTAATAAAAAGCCTAAAAAACACAATATTTTTAAGGAACTTAATTTTTATTTAATAACCAAAATGTAATAAAATCACTTTCAAGTCACGTGAAAACGAACACCAATCAAAGTGCATAACGTTACTTGTTCATCGCTGCCAAAGTCTGCGTTGTTAGGTTAACATTATTTTATAGTGATTTTCGTGCAATTTCTTCGAAATTTGCTTACTGCTCCCGTTAAAAATGATTCTAAGAAGTGTTTTTATGTAGAAAAGTGGATTTATTAAGGAAAATTGTTTGAATTTGCCGAGAATTGATTGTTTTATGGTGGTCAATTTCTTGGCAACAAACAGTAACTTCTGCTCTGCTGAATTTAGAAATATAAAGACGGTCATGTAAGTAGTTTATCAAGAATTGTTATTTCCACAACCGATAATGAATACACAATAGTAATCATAGGTGTTTATAAGCTTAAAACTAAAATAAAACAAGTACATTGTTAGCAATTTTGATTACTATATTTCTAACCTCAAAATACCAATTTTCATTTTTGAAAATTTGAAAAATAATAGCTTTTAATACAAGAAAAATTAATAAATATTATCAAAACTTGCATCAAAATGATCTTCACACAAATACACTTTGGATAGCTAGATAGAAGTGCTGGATCCCTGCGGGCTAGGTGAAGCCACAGTTCCTTATTATTTCTTTATATTTCCTTGTTATTTTACTGGTCTTTGACAATATGTTACCTCACAGCGGTTAAGTGATAAGTATTGGCTTCTTGAAGAAAAATTTGAAACGAAGTTTAAAATAAACCTATAATTTTGAAAATATTAGTTATACCAAAAAATTAATAATAAATATTTTGGGGTATATTAAGTACTTAGGCATGGTTTTAAACACTTTTCCAACAACAGTCAACATTCCTATTCAAGAAAATCTTAAAAACTGCTAACCATCACGAAATTCTATTGAGAAAAAATGGCTATAAAATACTCTAAGATATTAAATATTTCAAAATATGTCGATAAAGCAGTTTTTGAGGATCTAAGGGATGAGGGTGCACTTTGACGAAAGTTTTATTGTAATTTTAGGATGACTTAAATTTTATAGGATAATCAAAAAGAAATCCATCGATTCCTCTTACCGTATTGAATATTGACGAAAAATTAATTTTAATTTCAATAATTGCACTTAATATTTTTCAGGGTAATATAGAGAATGGCATATTCCAGATTATACGTTTGTATATGGTAACGATGGCATCATCACCGATTTTCAGTTCGTTACATATTAAAGTAATTTGAAAGTTAGTACGGTACAAAATTATTATCAAGGTTGGATAGTTATATACTGTTGAAATGCATGGCTTTCATACTGAAATTTTATATATGACTAATTCCATTCAAAATTATTCTGTAAAAATATTCAGAAAAATAAAATGCTTTCTCCGTGAAATATGTTACTCTAGAACTCAAAAAAGTGTACACGTATTTTGCCGTTTTGCGTAAAAATAATTTTCAAGGAAGTTATCGAAATTTTTAAGTTGAGCTTTTTATTCAAAATTGTATATTATTATGACTAATTGAGGCAATTCAGTTTTCTATTCTGAATAAGATCACAAGAGTTATAGACTTTCAGAAAAAAATTTGAAAACCGAAAAGTTTTTAAAATTAACAAAATGGCTGCCGTTTCTCGACTTCCTTCTATAACTTTCATCTTTCTATTTTTTTTTTATATATTTTATTTACCTAATAGATTTAATACGATTATCAAAAAGTAGAATAATATTTGCAAACATTTGCTAGTGGCAACTTGTTTACGAAGTCGATTTATTGTTCAATTTCATCATGCGTTCAAGAAAAACCAAAGCAAAACCATCTCTCTGGAAATGTTACTTGGATGACATCTTCATCATATATCCATAAGAAAGATCCAACTTAGACATATTTTTAGAGGAACTAAACAGCATTCATCACCGCATACAGTTCACATTGGAGGTCGAATTCAACAAGCAGCTACTTTTCCTTGATCTTCTAATTACCAGGAAAGATAACCTAAACGGTCTACAGAAAACTCACACATACAGATATCTGAAAGCCGAATCTCATCACCATCTTTCATAATTACAATCAGTCGCCAACACACTGATCTGAAGATTCTTTTGACTAACCAAATTCACGAACCTCCAAGAAGAACTCAACAACCTCACAACGGCTCAAAAACAAAACCACTACAAAGAACACAGTGTCAAAATGACCATAAAACAGAACATAAATGCAGAAGCAAAGGAAAAAGAAGAAAATGACAAATCCAAACTAAAAACCACACATAAAAGGTGTAACAGATGTAACTGAAAAAATTCTGAGGAAGCATGACATATGCACAATTTACAAGCTACAAACAACAATACCCAAGTTATGGGGCAATCCCAAATACAAAATACCACTGGAAAAAACAGGGAGTGTGCAGCATCCCATGTAAACTGTGAAAAAGAATAAATCGGCCAAACTAACAGAAGAATTGCTACTAGATTTCAAAGATATAAAAATAGCATAAAGAATAAGCAAATCACATCAGTTTTATTCCAGTATCATCAGGAGATAGGACACACTATAAATTTCCAGGAAAACATTCAGACCTCACCCATAAAGCACTGTAAAACGTGTATCTTCAGAAAAACTCTCAAAATAAAAAAAAGCACTAAAAACCTTAACAAAAGAGACCATGCACACAACATTTTAAATACCTGGAAAACCTTAATCAAAACTTAACCAAAAATAACACACCAGAAAAGCAATACAGAGAGCCGAGAGGATGCCCACAGCCAGAAAACAAATCAGGCAGAGCCAGGGTATAACCTGCGCAAGCGCCAAACGAAACTAATAACAGCATCACATTTTTACATATGTTAGTTATACGTACGAATGAAAACATTTTAAAAACGAAATGGTATAGAAAACCATAATGTTTTAATAAATACATAAGTTACTATTCGTACCATCCTATGAAATCTAAAATCTCATTTTAGGCATCAAAAATAGAGCTGTCAAGTTTACACACCCGAATGTTAGAGTAGAGGTATTGTGCCAACCTAATGATATACTGTTGGAGAATTCTTACCCTGATAACATTATTAAAACATTTCTCTATAATACCAAATATAATATTCCTGCAAACATCTTTGAAATACATTTTCAACCGTCTCTTCTGAATACTCAATCTTTAAGTCCAGCCAAAACTGTTTCAAATTTAACGGTATAACTTCAGTTTTTCCACAAATTACCTCACATAGAAAATCTTACGGACAAATTGATAAATATTTTTAATCATACAGATATTAAAATAGCTAGAAAACAATTATTAACCCTCTCTAAAATTTATTACAAAACCAGATCACCATGACAGCTGGATGAGACGTCATACATAGTGTATAAAGTTCCTTCTTCCAACTGTCAATTACTTTATATAGACCAGACTTTCAGAAGCTTCAAATGCAGACTCACTTTCCATCCTAATGATATTAATAGAGGTTTATCCTCTTGTGCTCTGGCTGATCATGTTTTTCACCATGGTCACATCATTAACTGGGATGGCACTGAGATTCTAGAAAAAGTTCCTGCATATCACAAAAGGCTTTTCCTTGAAATGGTCTATATTAATCAACATGACAACACTATGGAAAAAAAAAGATATCGAGAATCTGAGTGCCATTTACAGCTATATTTTAAAGTTGGGAAAAGTATTTGAACTTCCTGGATAGTCCAACTCCAGATGAATAAGTTTCGCTATTGAATTCTCTTATATCATGTAAAAAATATGAAACAAGTAATTTTCTATTTTTATTTTAGCTAAACCTCACACTTGACTACGCCACTGTTTTAAAGATTCGTTTATTCCTAAACTACTTAGGCCACCCGCGCTACTTTTCTCGGTTGACATCTGACATTTGTCACTACAAAATGGTAAAATAATCGAGTAGCATGTTTTGCTGTTTCGTGATTTATAAAATTTAAACAAATTCTTACAATCCTATCATATTATGCCTTTAAATGTAATTAAAAAGTGTTAATGGTGGGTTTTTCACTCAAACCACATTGGTGAGTAACTTAATAATTATAGAGCTGGACAGAATCAAAAATAGACTGCATCCCCAATAACCCTAGTTATATATGTATATATATATATATATATATATATATATATATATATATATATATATATATATATATATATTACGATGATTTGTCGTTTATTTGCGACTGCGCAACGTGCTCGTCAAAAAAAATAATTAAATTATTTATTCATTTAAAAAAAAAATTGTTGGGCCCCAGATACAAATAACTACACCTGAGTATAATTGATTTGTACCAAAATTTTTTATTTTAATAAAAAAAATTACACATATACACCTGTGCTGTATTTCTGAATGTACCCCGCTTTTCGTGATCAGATGATTAAAAACATTTATGTCAATTTTCTTTTTCTCAGGTGAGTTCAGATTAAATTATTTTTATTATTATAAAAGTCAAACCAATAATTCATAAACACAAGTACAAACTTTATTAAAATAATACAATTATGTCAGTGGGTACAGTTTAATGTAAAATTTATATATCACCTTATCTATTCCTAATTAAAAATTATTAATATTATTTAATGTGCACTGTTTTCTGTTATTGGATTTAAGATTATTAAATCTGGCAATGTTGTATAAATGTCTTAATGGTTAAAAATTACTAGTGTCTTATTATATGTAATTTTATTTTAAACAATCTAAAAATATTTGTGTGTGCCGTTAATAATAAGAGTGATATTGTTACTACCTTATCAAACTATTTTCAGGCAAGTCTAAAATTTCTATTTCTTACACGTTAAATAAATTCCTTTTAATCTCTAGCATTTTTTTATCCACGTTCTAGGTTTCTTCCTTATTTTAAAAACTTAAAAATCCTTTCTCGTTTGCCAACTATTGTAACTTTTAAATATTTTTCACAGCTGCTTGCTTAGTGATATTATTAATTTATTAATTTAGTAAACTTCTTTTCCTTCCTCCAAAATTGTCTTTTAATCTCCAGAAATTCCCTATCCACGCTCTATATTTCTTCCCTTTCCAAAATTTTAATGAATGAGACCAGCAATGTTAACTCTACCACAGATTAATCTGCACTGTCTTCTTTATTTTTTTTTTATAAATAACAAATGAAAATCTTGAGGTTATGTTACTGTTAATGAAAAAGACTAACGATGTTTACAGTACAACCAATTAATATCCGCTCCTTCTTTTATTTTTTTTTAAATAACAAATGGAAATTTTGAGGTTATGTTACTTTTTACGAATAAGCCTAACGATGTTTACTGTACCACTGATTGACCTGCACTTCTTTAAAAAAAAATGAATTTTAGCTTTTATAGTTAGCGGTGACGTAGTATACACTTTTGTTTTAATTTTGTTCTGATTGGTCTGCCATCTGACGTGAACGGGTAATTAAATGGAATTTTAAGCTTTACAACACAAAACCAAAATGGATTCCTAGTTGTCAATTTATGATGAAATTTTAATATTTTATTGATATTATGAACTAAATATTATATTTGATGAAAATAAATTATGATTTATGTAAATTTTGGACTCTGACATTTTGATGTATCTACACTTTACTTTTGGTTATTATTAAGCCCATAAAATTGATAAAAAAAATTTGATTACATCTAAAAATATTTTACATATGCATTTAAATTTTAATTGTAACTTTCTGAAATTGATAATTCTTCTTTTATTAATATTATAAAAATATTTAACAATGTTTTACCTACAATTACCTATTTTATTCTAGTTTCTTTTTAAAGTTAACTTATAATTTACATTTTCTTATATTATTCTTATAGATTTACAAGTTTTTATAAATATTGTTGTTGAAATGAGTTGAAACTAAAATATTATAAGTAATTTTTGATAAATAGTGTCTATATTTTACTAAATAATTATTATTTGACCTTTATTCTCACTAATATTATCTTTACCCGCACTATTTATAAAATGGGTGTTCAAGATTCTCTTCTTTGTGGATTTCACTATATTGTTTTAAAATTCGTTTTTTAATTACTGTCTCTGGTCAATAACACTTCACACATTATTAAAAATATCTATTGTTTATTAGTTTATTTCATTCATGTCTTTTAGAGTGAAATATGTTTATTATTCTTACTTTATATGCACTAATGTTCAACCTTTCACTCTCATTTTTTTATACATTTTGTCATGTCATTATACAATTATAGGCATTCATGTCCTTTTAAAACATGAATCATATACAAATTCTTATATACTATAACTAATATCTATTCTATCATCTACACTTACCACATAAATGCATTAATTAATTATTTATGTCCCTTTTTGTTTGACATTTTCATAATCAAAACTCATCACACCTGAGAAAAGGTGACGTTACATATAAACATATATACAGGGTGATTCAAAAATCGATCACGAAACTTAAGGGGGTGATTCTACTTGACAAAATAAGGGTAGAGCTTCATATAATTTTTTTTCAAAATGTCATTCGTTTTCGAGTTACAAGCCGTCCAAGTTCAAGTTTTTATTTTTTGTTTTTTGAATTACTCGCTTACAGGAAAACCGATTTGACTAATATTTAAAAGATAGGCTAAGTCTTCTGCGCTTCATCATTTTAGTAACAATTCACATTGATTGTTTGCCGCTAGAGGGCACTTTACCTACATTGAAAATTGTTTTATTGTCATAATTTTTTAGTCTTGACAGCTACAGTAGTTTTTGGCATAATTTCTGAAAGACTGATGCCAGGCCTTTAAAAAAGGTGCTCTTTATTTACATCGCTAAACCCAACGGTTTAGACGTAAATCACCCTTAAAAATTAAGTGGTAAATTTACTTTTCTCATTTCATTACCACCAGCTACCAGGTAAATAGCTATCAAAGTATACTAGAGCTGTCAGTTTAACATAAAATAAATTCGCTTTTTAAACTATTTAATTTATAATCTTAAAATAACTAATAATGGCTAATCAGTAAATATTCATATTATGGATTATTGCGATATACATTTAATTGATAAAAATTAATGAAACAGTACTAAACAAACTAAAAAAGATTCTCAAAATGTCCCCCATTTTCTTCCATACATTTCCTAACACTCTTCAAAAAATGTCGCCTAACTCGATGAAAAATTCCTGGTGTTTCTTTAATAATTTGGCACTTTTCGATTATCCTGAAGCGAAGATCCTCGACGTTGATTACTGGAATATCGTACACCAATTGTTTCAAATGACCCCAAAAGAAAAAATCCATAGGATTAAGGTCTGGTGACCTCGCTGCCCATGCCAATGGTCCACTTCGTCCTATCCATCGCTCAGGATACGTTGCATTCAAATACTGTCGGACACGTATACTAAAGTGGGGCGGAGCTCCGTCTTGGAGGATCCACATGTTGGCCCTTACTTCCAATGGCACATCTTCCAGATACAATGGGAGACGATTTTGGATAAAATCTAAGTATACGTCACCAGTTAATGGGCCATCAAAGAAATGAGGACCAATAAGGTAATCTCCTATTATCCCTGCCCACACATTTAGTGAAAATCTACGCTGATGTTTCGTTTCTACCACATTGTTTGGGTTCTCGTAAGCATATGTGTGGATGTTGTGTAGATTTGTTATGCCATCACGAGTGAAACCAGCTTCGTCAGTGAATAATATGACGCCAATTAATCGATTATCGTGTTCATACTTAGCTAGGATCTGATTGCACATTTCCAACCGTCTCGGCCGATCATCGTCATAAAGAGCCTGCACCTTTTTTGAATGAAACGGGTAGAGTTGTTCTTCTCTTAGTATCCTCCATGAACTAGCCTGACAGAGCCGCACTTCATTCCCAATTTTTCTAGTACTAATACCTGGATTATCTTCAATAATTTCAAGCACTCTTTCTTCTTGTTGCACGTTTCTAGCAGTTCTAGGTCTTCCCCTATTTCCATTATAACTTTTAAAGGAACCACATTCCGCAAGCCTCCTGTGCACACTGGAAAATGTTTGAGCATGAGGGATATTTCTTTCCGGATAACTCTCCATATAATATCTTCTTGCCAACTCTGCATTACCATTTGCTTTTCCATAACAAAAATGGATATCACAATATTCGATATTTGAATATTGGTGATTAGCCATTATTAGTTATTTTAAGATTATAAATTAAATAGTTTAAAAAGCGAATTTATTTTATGTTAAACTGATAGCTCTAGTATACTTTGATAGCTATTTACCTGGTAGCTGGTGGTAATGAAATGAGAAAAGTAAATTTACCACTTAATTTTTAAGGGTGATTTACGTCTAAACCGTTGGGTTTAGCGATGTAAATAAAGAGCACCTTTTTTAAAGGCCTGGCATCAGTCTTTCAGAAATTATGCCAAAAACTACTGTAGCTGTCAACACTAAAATATTATGACAAAAAAACAATTTTCAATGTAGGTAAAGTGCCCTCTAGCGGCAAACAATCAATGTGAATTGTTACTAAAATGATGAAGCGCAGAAGACTTAGCCTATCTTTCAAATATTAGTCAAATCGGTTTTCCTGTAAGCGAGTAATTCAAAAAACAAAAAATAAAAACGGCGTGTAACTCGAAAACGAATGACATTTTGAAAAAAAATTATATGAAGCTCTACCCTTATTTTGTCAAGTAGAATCACCCCCTTAAGTTTCGTGATCGATTTTTGAATCACCCTGTATATATATATATATATATATATATATATATATATATATATATATATATATATATATATATATATAAACATACGTCGCCATCTGTCGGATCCGGAGTTTTTTCCATATTTTGGAGTGCTCCGCACTTTTTAACACGAGAATCATGTAGATTGACAAATTTTCACGCCCTCTTCGCCAATATTTGATTCTATTTTATTATATATATATATATATATATATATATATATATATATATATATATATATATATATATATACATATATAAATAAATAGATAAGTTTTTGTCCGTGTAATTTAAAATAAAATAGAATCAAATATTGGTGAAGCGGACGTGAAAATTTGTCAATCTACATGATTCTCGTGTTAAAAAGTGCGAAGCACTCCAAAATATGGAAAAACTTCTGGTCCGACAGATGGCAACAGCGACTGTTTCGTCCTAATATGGGACTCATCAGGCCACCGCATTCGGTACAAAACATCATCTCGCCTTTGCATCCTATAAAGCTGAGTTTAAAATCAAAAAACAGCAAACAAGACGACAAAGGCGACCCCTATCCTTTGGGCAGCGCGTTTCGTGTACTCGATTTTACATATTTCTGTTTTAATTCACCGTCGCGCCACCATATGGCGGTTATTTACAAACTTTGTTAATCTGTGTGGTTCTCGTGTTATCAAGTGGACCATCGAGATGTCGCCTTTGTCGTCTAGTTTGCTGTTTTTTGATTTTAAACTCAGCTTTATAGGATGCAAAAGCGAGATGATGGTTTGTACCGAATGCAGTGACCTGATGAGTCCCATATTAGGACGAAACAGCGCTGTCGCCATCTGTCGGACCCGGAGTTTTTCCATATTTTGGAGTGCTCCGCACTTTTTAACACGAGAATCATGTAGATTGACAAATTTTCACGTCCGCTTCGCCAATATTTGATTCTATTTTATTTTATATATATATATATATATATATATATATATATATATATATATATATATATATATATATATATATATATATATATATATATATATATGTAAAGTCCATTTTTATTTTCAATTTATATCTTGTTGCAAATAGATAATCCTGGGAAATCATTCAAATGAAATGTTAACTTGTACCGTGTAACTCAGTAATCTCGCCTATTGCTGTATAAATCTCAAAGCAGGTACCTGATTGATGAACGTTTTATCAACCCTATTAATTATTACACTCAAAAATGAAACCGGGAACAAAAAAGCTTGTTTTCAAAACTTTTTAGGGCACTATATTTCAGTATTTCGTAATTTATTTTGGATATTTCGTAAACTGTTCTATCGTAATCTTTTTACAAGCCCTTAGATGTTTATCCTAAAATGGACGATAAAAGTTCAAAGTCTCACAAATATAAGGAAATCTCCCGAACAGAGCGGATGAGCGTAAAGAACGAATTCAGAAAAGCGGATACAAAAAATTCGGGACCCGTTAAATACTTTTAAAGGCGCTGTCGAACGGGATTTTTTGCAAAGAAAAAGGAACACCTGGACTTTTTCCTTAGCATTGGATAAAATATAGATCATTTAGGTGTTTTTATTTTGTTGTATCATTTAGGAAATACATATATCATTTTCTTTAGAACTTTTTTTCGTATGTTAGGCAAAAAATAAAATCTTTTTGGTAAGCAATTTTTTGGCTAATTGTTGTGTGATCTTCAACCCATAGTTTCTTTATTTATAATAATAATAATAATTATTGTCAGGCCAAACCTCATTTTAGTGGATAAAACATCGAAGAAAATAACACTAATAGAACTAATAACAACATTCTTACAAGTAAGGAGACAGAAGTAAGATTCAAACGAACAAAAATAGATAAAGAAAACTAGGAGAGAAAGACGAGGATAGGAGAATCAGGATGACTAAAAATAGTCACTATTTTTCTCCGATGGAAGCAAATCAATAAAATAATTAGTGATGATTTTTCATGACTTAATATGAGCCAAATAAGTCATAAGTTTATTTATATTGTCAGGCATTCAAAAAATTGTCCATATATAATTCTTTGATTTTCCTTTGAAAAGTATGATTAGAAAGAGAGAGACTAATTTTATGCTGTCTATCCCTTTCATCATGAAGCCGGAGGTACGAAGTGCTCCACGATGCACTAATGACGTGATATTAATTTTTCAAACATCATCCATAGGAACCCAATTCCACATTCGAAAATTTCCTGAAATTTGATTATATTTGCCAAAATTGGAAACAAAATGACAGCAATAATTTTGCACAAGTGGATTCCATTATTTTGTAGTTCATCCACAATATTTTCATAATTGAATAAAAAGGAAATAAGGCATTTGCATATTTTTTTTTGCAGGGGAGAAGCAAAGCAAGTTCTATTAGCATAAAGAGTTTTTAAAGTGAAGTAAGATCGTTTTCCAGAAAATACTTAAGAGAAAAGAAGATGTGAAATGTCGGCTTCTGATTCATTCTTATCTATTTACTTCAAGCTTGAGATAACAAAGCTTGAAACCATTACGATCTTTTCCAAAATGACACGAAAGTGATGATAGTTGCCCCTCAAGAGAACTCTTCAATAAGTATGAAGGATGGAGAAATAGAATATTTTCCATCTAATTGAAATTGGAAAATGTATTATTTATAATTTATGTAATCTCAACTTTAATTTGTGTATTATTACTTACATATTATTGTAAAATAATACATATAAAATGTGTACAAATCTTAAAAATCGAAGACTTAATTGCAAGTATGCATAAATTAACATTTAGAAGGTCCTTGCCGCTTAGTTTCCTTCCACAGGCATTCGCAGAAAATTTTGCAATGAATTAATTTTTCCCATTTTCAATGCTAACATTCATTTGACAAAATGTGCATGTTATTCGTGTATGATACCATCCACTTATTTTTCACATTACAATTAATTTATTTGCATAAATTTCGCAAAAGAATACATTTTTAACATTTCTTTTTGTAACATTTCCATTCAAACCTCAAAAATCCAACACATTTTTTGAACATCAATAAATCTGTATTTGCAATCAGTGTTTTCATTTAATTTACTTGATTATAAACGGTATTTTTTTGCACAAAATTTTTGCAAAAATTTATATTTGCTAATTCTGGTTGTAGAATCGTATTAAGCAACCTCAAAAATATAATTATATGAATTTTGGTTTAAAAGCTCATATATTCAATGCCTTTTTGTTCAATTATGTTGGCAGGACCAGAAGTTGCCAAATACCATAAATTATGAGGATAATATATTTCAGAAAATGGTGCCATCTGACATATTGAATGTAAAGTTTATCATCTTAGGCAATCGGAACTCGTGAACATTTTCGAGTGATTATTTTTCCCCACTTTCGACTTGGTTTATCTCAATAAGAATATATCGATGACCTTAATTCTCTATATGACAATCAAACACCTACAAAATCCACTGTAAATCGCTATTTTAATGAGTTCAATCGTGGCTGTCGTTCACTCATAGACAATTCGTCTGAAGATCATCCAAAATCGACTGTATCGCAAGAAACCATCGATGCTGTGTATGAACTGATAATATAAGACTGTCATGGGACATACTGAGCCATTCCAGGGCTTTAGTAATACCAGTATATATAACATATTGTATGAATGTGATAATCGCCTAAAAAAAGACTATGAGAATTGAGGAAAACAAACCGAATATGGGGGATCAATGCGAGCTCTGACAAATCGGCTTCAACAAGTGACTTAATGAGCATTTAAAGCGTAGAAATGAAGGTGGACGACCCATACAGCTTTAATTTGTTACCCAATGCTTTCCTTTTGTTCCCGTACATGAAGAAAAAACTGCGTTTTCAATGATTTTCCATTGATCATCGCGAGGAATATTTTAAACAACAAAAAAAACATTTTCAATGATAAATATTTGTTTTTCTTTGTTATTTCCGAAATATAAACTACCACCTTAGTATATATTTTTAAATAATGCTGAATAAATGCTGATTTTCATATGTTTTTATTTATACGCATTAATGTTTTGATGAGATCTAATTTATATGGAAATGAATGATATATCAACCACCATACTTTTAAAACATTGATCTCACTGTTATAAACAACCTTAAATTTAATACAAATTTAATATCCATTCTACATTAAATTTAATGATTATGTACCTAAAATCGTGAAAAATTTACTTTTGCTTTAAATCTAAAGCGATTCGTTCAAACATGAGTTCATTATTCATTAAATTTGATCAAATGGTATCTTAAATTTCAATAAAGTAACTGGAAAGATATTTCAACTTTCTGTACATTAAAATTAATTTACATGTACCTTAACATTAAAGGAATTCACATTGATCTTCATGATACATTGCATGAGATTCCAGGAGATGGTGCAACTTATATTGAACTTTTTATTTAGTATGATATAAGTTGCTTAAAGGACTCAATTTTCTTATGATGAGGTGTCCATGTCTGCCGGTATTGACGGAAATCAATGAGTTTAAAACCGGTCTACAGATGATGGTGCACTGCCTACGGGAAAAATTTCTACATTTTCCAGGTAGCAGAATTTTTTGACATCATATTAATGTTAATAATCTGTGATAACATATATTGAGTTCAATGAACACGGGCTGTATATTTAATGTTGCCAATATTGCCAATGCTTTTGCACAGTATTTCAGTTCAGTGTTTGAGTTGTCATCAGTGTCCAACGGCGACCCTATAGATATTAATAGATGGGGAGACTTGGAATTTTCTTTAATATCAGAGGAGACTGTAAAGAAAAGTATAAAAAAAACTAAAACTAAAAAAAAGCACAGGAGAGGATAATATTCCCTCATATATCTATAAAGGCTGCTCAGACTTTTTAGCAGCCCCTATTGCTCATATTTTTCAAGTTGCCCTAAAAACAAAAATTTTTCCCAATAAACTAAAAACAGCCATTATTTCTCCCATATTTAAAGATGGTAAACAAACAAATGTTGAAAATTATAGACCAATTAGTATACTTAATTCACTTGCTAAGATATTTGAGATGATCCTTTCAGATGACATTGTGACCAACATCACTCATAAAATAGTAGAACAACATGGATTTGTAAATGGAAAGTCCACAGTAACAAATTTATATGTGTTTAAAAATCATGCCTCGGAGGCTATTGATGGCGGGAAGCAGTTGGATACAGTGTATATTGATTGTGCAAAGGCATTTGATAAGGTGGACCATCGAGTGTTGCTGGCTAAGCTTGTCGAGTTTGGCTTTTCTAGGAATGCTTACCTCTTCATGAGAAGTTATCTTTCGTGTAGGCCGCACATGCCGAGAGTGGGAGGGTCATTTTCTCAGGCTTTTATGGCAACATCTGGTGTACCGCAGGGTAGCAACCTGGGCCCACTGTTATTTTTAATGTTTATAAATGATTTACCTAATAGTGTTAAACATTCTGATGATCTCTTATTTGCGGATGACTTTAAAATATTTAAGAAAGTAACAAACAGTAATGATTGTAGTGCACTGCAAGCAGACTTAAATTCAGTAACAGAATGGTTTCAATTAAATAAAATGTTTTTAAATACTACTAAATGCTTCTTTATGTCTTATACAAATAAAATAAATCCTATTAATTTTAATTAATTTATTGATGGAGCAAAACTACAAAAAAAGATTGAATGTAGGGATTTGGGGGTGCACTTCCAGTCTAATTTGAAATTTAATACCCACTACCGCAATATTATTAATAAGGCTTTTAGGGTGCTTGGTTTTGTGATTAGAAATACAAGTCAGTTTAAGAACCATAATATAATAATAAAATTGTATAATGCACTTGTTCGTCCTCATCTAGAATATGCATCTAATATATGGTCTCCTAGTGCAAATGTGCATTGTGATGCTATTGAGCGTGTTCAAAAAAGGTTTTTGAGATATTTATATGTTAGGAAAAATAACTTATTTCCGTATCTGATCTCTTATAGCAGTATGTTAGAAAGCTTTAAATTTCAAACTCTTCAGAAAAGAAGGCAAATTCAATCTGTGATATTTGTTTATTGTATTATCAATAATATAAAATTTAACAATTGTTCTTTGATTAATTATATACCTCTTCATGTACCAAAGATAGGATTAAGGATACAAAAGGAAAAATTCTTTCATGTCTCCATTGGTAGTCGTTCTCCAATGAATTTAATGTTAACTGAGTGCAACATATTATGTAAGAATAATGATATTGACTTTTTTAATTGTACCAAGAAATTGCTATTGCAACTTATGAAGTGACCTTTAGGTTTATTCAGGTTCTTGTCTGTGCTGTCTTTGTTCTGTGTTAGTTAAGTCTGTAAAATTTCTCTTACTTATAATTACCTTGTAGCATGTTATGTTTAGGTGTTTGTAAGAGTATCAATAAATAAATAAATAAATGTACATAGTCGCCTTAAAATTAATGATCAAAATTTTAAATTTAAAGTACGATTACATTAGATTTAGTGGAATAAATTAATTTACATTAACGTAAATTTTAAATTTAATGCATTTTATTAAACACATTTAAAAAAGCTTTTACGAAATTTGCTTCCAGACCATTTACCTTAAATTTAATGCATTTTTTACAGTGTATTTTAAAAATACACCTAACAAATAATAATGTAATACGTAATACTTTGGTATAAATCTGTTTGCGTAATTTTCATAAATTATTCTTTTTGTTGTTGCGTGCAAAGCATTTTTCTTGATTACCGGTGTTTAAATTACTATAGTTAAACGTTCGGACTTTGTGGAAAATTGAATATTACATGATAAAATCGTAATGCATAAAATATTTATTATAGCGATTTTAGTGCGGGGCTTAAATAAAAATATCTTTAAAAATCAATGCTAGATTTCAATGAAAATAACTCTATATTAATAAAGAGAACTTATGATTAATTCCTATTTAAAGCTTTCTGAAGGTAAGCTTAGATTGTTATCCAGATGCCGATAGTTAATTGGCGTTTTCCTTAACTACGCTGTTAAAAAAAAACTTTAATTTAGTGCAAATTTAATGTACATTCTACATTAAATTTAATGATTTTGTACCAAAAATAAGGAATAATTTAGATTTACCTTGAATTTAAAGCAATTCATTGAAGTATCGGCTGATTAAATTGTATCTTAAATTTCAATAAAATAACTGAAACGTTATTTCAACTTTCTCTACATTAAAGTTAATTCACATATACTATAATACTAAAGGACTTTTCATTATTATTCAATATACATTGCACGAGATTCCGGGAGATGGCGTAACTTCTATTGAACTTTTCGTTTAATATGACATATATTGCTTAAAGGACTCAATTTTCGTATGGCGAGGTGTACATGTCTGCTCCGAACTGAAGGGAATCAATGAGTTCCAAACCGGTCGAGATTTTCCAGGAATAATTAGCTGTGCCAGTAATTTTGCCAGTAATACTATCATGCCAGAGATTTGCCAGGAATAGATGTCTTGTACTCAGAAATTGATAAAATATTGAGGCTAAATGTACATACAGTTCATAAGATGTCCCATATTTAAAATTAAATCTCTCTACTACCTCTTTTTTGCTTCTCATATGTAGTTTTTTTTTCTTTATTTTATGGTTTTGCGGTGTGAAATTTAAAGGATGGATAATCTTATTATCATCTGTCTTTCTCTAATATTCAGTTTAATTGAGCAATATCAGCTTTTTCTTATCACACACATTTTGCCAGGAATTGCCAGGGATAAATATAAAACTTGCAAGTATTTTTCTGTGGAACATTTGACAGCACTGGATGGCGGACGCTACCTATGGGAAAAATGACCACCTTTTCCTGATAGTTTCAGAGTTTTTTGAACTCATATTAACGTTCTTGCATGAAATATGTGAGAACATATCTCAAATTCAATGAACGCTAGCTGTTTATTTAATGTACATGGTTACCTTAAAAAGTAATGATCAAATTTTAAATTTAATGTATGAATACATTAAATTCAATGGAATAAATTAAATAATTAATTAGTAAGTTAATTTTATTGCTCTGTTCTTGGCCCCATTCTTTCTTGGTGTACATTAATTTTACGTTAAAACTAGATATTGATGGAATGTCAATTTGATACGCTGATGATACTGCATTAATTTTCAGCGGAAATATTTCGAAAGAGACTCAACAAAAAGAACAGAAGGCTTCAGGGTTATTAAAAATTGGCTTTGCAGGTACAAATCATCATTAAATCTTTCCAAGATCAACGCTATAGCTTTTTCTTTGACTGAAGCCAATAGACCACCCTTCTCAACTATGATGATAGACAATGACCAGATTATAGAAGTTTCACAAACTAAATACCTCGGGATAGTAATCGACGAATACCTGAAGTGGGGCCCCATATTGATTATGTTACGAATAGGATCAGAAATATTCTTTTTTCTTCTTAGGGACATACTTAACAAAAAACTTTTAAAGACCATTTATAAAAACCTTGTTTAAACGGTGATTCGTTAAGGGATATTAGTATGGGGAGGGTTGTGCGATATTTATTTGAAAAAGCTTAATGTAATGCAAAAATCTAATCTAAAAATAATTTACAATAAACCTAAAAGATATCCATCCAACTTGCTTTTTTCTGAAGAAATTCAAAATGTAAGAAGCATATATATATATATATATATATATATATATATATATATATATATATTTTCATGTGGTTTCCCTATATATTGACAAAAATAAAACTCAATTAAATTATGTCAATCACAAGCATAATACCAGTGGTAGAGCGGATCAATTGGTGGAAATACTCTGAGTCACAACCACATGAACTTCAAATTTATATATATATATATATATATATATATATATATATATATATATATATATATATATATATATATATATATATATATATATATATATATATATATATATATATATAAGTAGATAAGTTTTTGTCCCTGTAATTTAAAATAAAATAGAATAAAATATTGGCGAAGCGAACGTGAAAATTTGTCAATCTACATGATTCTCGTGTTAAAAAGTGCGGAGCACTCCAAAATATGGAAAAACTCCGGGTCCGACAGATGGCGACAGCGCTGTTTCGTCCTAATATGGGAGTCGTCAGGCCACCGCAGTCGGTACAAACCATCATCTCGCCTTTGCATCCTATAAAGCTGAATTTATAATCAAAATACAGCAAATAAGACGACAAAGGTGACATCTCGATGGTCCACTTGATAATACAAGAACTACACAGATTAACAAAGTTTGTAAAAGAACCGTCATATGGTGGCGTGATGGTGAATTAAAACAGAAATATGTAAAATCGAGTACACGAAACGCGCTGCCCAAAAGATGTAGATTGACAAATTTTCACGTCCGCTTCGCCAATATTTTATTCTATTTTATTTTGAATTACACGGACAAAAACTTATCTACTTATTTATTTACTTGTTTGGCTTTGAAACACGCTAAACGATGCTCTCATGGTGGGATCGTTTGGTGCGGCACGTGGCTTTGGCTGCTAAAATAAGCGGTAGGCTTGCTTGCCAGTACCGAAAAATGCGACCCCTATCCTTTGGGCAGCGCGTTTCGTGTACTCGATTTTACATATTTCTGTTTTAATTCACCGTCGCGCCACCATATGACGGTTCTTTTACAAACTTTGTTAATCTGTGTGGTTCTTGTATTATCAAGTGGACCATCGAGATGTCGCCTTTGTCGTCTTATTTGCTGTGTTTTGATTATAAATTCAGTTTTATACGATGCAAAGGCGAGATGATGGTGTGTACCGACTGCGGTGGCCTGACGAGTCCCATATTAGGACAAAACAGCGCTGTCGCCATCTGTCGGACCCGGAGTTTTTCCATATTTTGGAGTGCTCCGCACTTTTTAACACGAGAATCATGTAGATTGTTCTAATCACTCTGTTGTAATAACAGGAGGAATTATATGCAACCTCCATAATCGTTCGGTCTCTATATGCAATAATGCTAATTTCTTTGAAAAAGCGGTTGCAAATATTAAATCTGATTGACAAGAGAATGGTTATCCTCGAAAATTAATCGATGATATTATCAATATTCTTGACACAAAGGCGACTAAATCGCTATAAACACATTTTTAGCAGTTACCATATATAAAAAAAAGGAGAAACGTTAAGAGCTGGTATTGCAGAAAACAGCTGGGATAAACAACAAAATATAAAATGGTCTGAAGCTGCGCCAATATATATGGAACTTAACATGAAAAAAAAAAAGAAAATTTATAAAAGTAGCTTACATTACAAATAATAATGGAAACTTTAGTAACCTCAGGATTGAAATACCTAACTTGTGGCAACTACTTACTTTTAACATCAAATTAAGACAAAATATTCAGTTTATACTTACTTACTTACTTACTTACTCCATGGCTTACAACCCTGGGTGGATCTTTGCCGACTTCACAATACTCCTCCATTACTGCCTGTCTGCCATGGCATCTAGCGTATTATCAATATTCATTGCCTTTAGATCTTTAGCAATATTGTCTTTCCATCGGAGGCGATGGCGTCCCAGTGGTCTTTTCCCTACTGGTGGTTCCTCCCACGCGAGTTTGACTGCGCGACTATCTAGTAGTCTTCTTACGTATCCCGCCCACTGCAGTCGCTTAGATTTTATTTCTCGTACAATATTAGTGTCTCCAAACAAACAAAATAAAAACAATGCAAGTCCGACAGCCACGTTTTAGTCAATATTCAACATAATCTAAAAGCTTCAAAAAACGTATGACTTTTTTATTGAAATAAATTTAAATATGATATTCAAAGTACTGGTAAATTTATTTTTGGACGAATCTATAAAATTAAACCCACTCAAATGATTAATAAAAATTTCTGCTTCGCTAAGGGAAATGTCCAGATGGTTTCCAGTTCACGGAAGAAAATCCTTCTTGCCAACGCTTCCCGCTTTTCGAAATTATCTTGCAACTCCTAACTTCTAACGTTATTTTTAGGTAAGTTTACTTCTTACAATTCTTACAGAACTTTAAAATTTTAATAATGATCTTTATGTAAATGGGCATTTCTCTATAACCTGGAAAGGTATGATAAGAAAATGGTCCCAGCAACTCTTTTATATTTATATTTAAAAAAATCTGATGTATAACTTTTCATATGTCAAGTGACTGTTATGTAAATTAAAAATACACTTTTATTCTGTCATTAAATTTTTATCATTTCAACGCATGGCAGCTTCGAAGTTAAGTGGTTAAATATTAAAAAAAAACTTTTTTGTAATTATCCTAAAAGAATTTCAAAATATAGTATGTAGCTAACTGTCATGACCTATTATTTAATGTCAGAAACGAACCTACTCTAACAGTTATAATGCTTTACAAAATTTTGTAACAAACAATAAATATATGAAAAAAATGCTAAAAGGTATTAGAAAATAAACATATAACTTTTCAAATAAATCAATGTTATATTTGGATTAGGTTTTTCTTTGGTAGTTTATTCATTGTCACATATGCTACATCGTTTAAATCGAATCTAAACATCTTTCACTTGTTATAGAGCTTTAGGAATGTCACGCGAATTTCGATATCGTTTTCATCTCTTATCTAACAGAGCTAGATACAAAACAAAGAGAAATAACACATACTTCAACACCTCAGACATAAAAAAACCATAAAAAGGCAAGAGAAAACCATAACAAAATCCAGAGACCACGCTCAAATAAGGAACCACGCCATAATATCATATATAAAAAGATTAATGGATAGAATTTGAAGAATCTTTAGAAACCGCAATATAAAACCCATATTGAAACCACAAAAAATAATAGGCAACATCCTGGGAAATTCCAACGATAAGAATAACCATGAAAATCATGGCGTTTACAGCATTTCGTGAGCAGATTGTCATTAAATATACATGGAACAAACAAATTGGACTATAAAAATAGTCCCAAAAACAAACAAACAGACAACCTTAGGTCTATTTTAATATCATAAAACAACCGGACATACCATCGATTTCGCAAAGCACAAAAACTAGCACCGGTATAAAACTACAAAGGGCGGATCATAAGAGATGCCTTAGAAATCGAACCACAAGAGTCCAAAAATATAAAAATAGCATAAGGAATATGAAAACTACATCAGCTTTACTCCAAGATCATCAGGAGACAAGACACTATAAATTTCCAGGATACTAAACAGATAGCATCCATAAATCACTATAGAATTCACATAATCACAGAAGATCTCGAAATAGAAAACACTAAAAAGCTTAACAAGAGAGATGATGCTCAAAACACCTCAACTACATGGAAAAACCTAATAACAACCCAACCAAAAACAACACACCAGGGAAACAGGACATCGTCATTAGTCATTCGGTATATTTAATAACGTTTCGGTCACACTTGACCTCCCTCAGAATATTCCTTTAGTTAACTACAATAGACAATTTTTTGCTTAAATTATGAACAACAAATTAATTAGTTAATTGTAAACATACCTTATAGAATATATAGTTTTCACTCAGGTGAAAACATTACCAATAATTAGATATCGGTACCACGTGAACAGGCTTTGATTTTTATTCTATTAGTTTTGGTGGTCAAATGTTTGAATTTTTTTTCTTCTTTAAGGGTCCTTGTCTGATTATTTTTTGCTTCCTTATTTTTGGGGTTATCTATATTTGGTTCATTTTGAGAATTTTATACCAAACTAGAGTTATTAGGGATGTAGTCTATTTAAATTTGTAGGCCTTGTTAAGGAGAAAAATACTTTTTTGAATCTGTCATGCTTTCCAGAATTTATTTATCTCTTCTTCAGGACATCTCTACAATTATTAATTAAACAGTTAGAGTATTAACCTAAATTATAATTATTAGGTAACTCACCAATGTGGTATGAATATTAAACAAGTATACGTTTGAAAAGCATGGGAAAATATCAACATTAGCATTTTTTATCTGTATTTGGAGGCACATTTTGATGGAATTATAAAAATTCATCAAATTTCTAGAAAGCTCGAAAAAAGCCAAACGTCCTACTTGACTATTCCAGCATTTTATAGTAATACCTGTCATGTGTCAACCGGGAAGTGTAGTGGGTGGTGTAAGTAGTGGAAGAAAATACGGATCCGTAAACAATGGCGTAGTCAAGCAAGAGATTTAGTAAAAATAAAAAATAAAGTATAGTTAAGAAATTTTACTTATTTGATACTTTTTACATAATATAAGAGAATTTAATAGAAAACCTATTCATCTGGAGATGGACTGTCCAGGAGGCTCAAATATTTTTTCTTTTCCAACCTTAAAATATAACTGTAAATGATACTCAGATTCTCAGTGTCACTTTTTTTATTCATAGTGTTACTTTCTTGATTAATGTGCACCATTTCGAGGATGAGCCTTTTGTGATAAGAGAAAACCCTTTCTAGAATATCAGTGTCGTCCCAGTTAATATTGTGAGCACAAAAAACCTCTCTTAATACCACTACGATGGAAAGTGAGTCTGCCTTTAGGCTTCTGGAAATCTGGCTTAGATAAACTAATTGACAGTTGCAACAGGAAACCTTATAAACTATGCAGGACGTCTCGTTATCTTGTTCCAACTGTCAATTAGTTTATATAGGTCTGACATATATATATATATATATATATATATATATATATATATATATATACATATATATATATATATATATATATATATATATATATATATATATACATATATATATATATATATATATATATATATATATATATATATATATATATATATATATATATATATATATATATATATATATATATATATATATGTGATTCAGTATTAATCCGGGAATACATCCGTTCGTTGGTTTGGTTTCCTGTAGAAATTTGCAGACGTTTCGCCAAAATCCCATTTGGCATCTTCTGTGCTTGGTGGTTGTAGATCAACCAGTTGATCTACAACCACCAAGCACAGAAGATGCCAAATGGGATTTTGGCGAAACGTCTGCAAATTTCTACAGGAAACCAAACCAACGAACGGATGTATTCCCGGATTAATACTGAATCACATGTTCCCATCCGTGAAACACTACGCAACAACATATATATATATATATATATATATATATATATATATATATATATATATATATATATATATATATATATGTAAAAGTTGTTTTCTTCAATTGCCAAACCGGAAAGAAATGAAAAATGTGTTCTCTTTTCAAACATTCTTCTTACAGATTTTTATGCTTTACATTTATATTTTTACCTTTAATTTTTCTATATGAAGGTTTGTTTGTTAACATAAATAATTCAGATTTAAACAATACTATAAGCAAAGCAAAACGGGTCATCTAGAAGCTTTAACTTTTATACTGAAATATCCATTCAGATAAATTTATTACTCAAAAGAAAACAGTATAAAATAAATAAAATATATATATTTTTTTAAGTAAAGGTATTGTGAAATAAAATCATATCCCTTGAAATTATTTTTCTTTATTTGAATTTTGAATTTCTTTGTCAAGTAGCTCTGTAAAATTATATTAACTAGCAAAATAAAAGTCCACAAATATACAAAATCATATAAAATGCTTCCATAAAACAAAATATTCATAAAATGAAAAGTAAAAATTTCAAAGCCCATTTTGAGGACCCCCATTTTTTCATATTGAATATTTTATACAAAGACAGATTTTATGGTATTGATAAATTGTTTTTTGATGACCCAATAAAACGACGAAATCCTCCAAAAATGATTAATATAACTTTTCTGTAAGGCCAAGGAAAACCGTCCAGGTGTTTCCTTCCGCTTCTTGGCGAAAAATCCTCTTCGACAGCGCTTTTTCAAGTATTAAACGTATCTAGAGGTTTTTCTATTTACTTTTCTAATGCTTTCTTTTTTACGGTGATTCGCTTTCTTAAGAAGTTTGTTTTGTGTTTGTGGAACTTTGATGTTAGATAGGTAATTATAGAGTAAAGAAGCATATATATATATATATATATATATATATATATATAATATTCAAAACTAGGGTTATTGGGGATGCAGTCTGTTTAAATTTGTAGGGCTTGGTAAGGAGAAAAACTCTTTTTTGATTTTGTCAAGCTTTCGACAATTTATTTGTCACGTTTGAAATATAGGGGAAAAAACCCAACATTAGCACTTTTGAACTGTATTTAAAGTATATATATATATATATATATATATATATATATATATATATATATATATATATGTATATATATATATATATATATATATATATATATATGTATATATATATATATATATATATATATATATATATATATATATATATATATATATATATATATATATATATATATATATATAAATAATATTCAAAACTAGGGTTATTGGGGATGCAGTCTCTTTAAATTTGTAGGTCTTGGTAAGGAGAAAAACCCTTTTTTGATTTTGTCAAGCTTTCGAGAATTTATTTATCACGTTTGAAATATAGGGGAAAAACCCAACATTAGCACTTTTGAACTGTTCGAAAGCAGCCAAACATCCTACTTGACTATTCCACCATTTTCTAGTGACACCTGTCATGTGTCAACCGGGAACTGTAGTGGGTAGTGTAAGTAGTGGAGGAAAATATGGATACCGTAAACAGCGGCATAGTCAAGCAAGAGATTTACCAAAAAAAGAAAAATAAAGTTAAGAAATTACTTGTTGGACTTTTTCCATAATATGAGCGAATGTAATGGAAAACCTCTTCGTCTGGAGATGGACTATCAAGGAGGCTCAAATACTTTTCTTTTTCCAACTTTAAAATATAATTGTAATGGCACTTAGACTCTCGGTGTCATTTTTTTATTCATGGTGTTACTATCTTGGTTACTGTGCACCTTTTTAAGGAAGAGCCCTTTGTGTTAAGCAGGAACTCTCTCCAGAATCTCAGTGCCATCCCAGTTAATATTGTGGTCTTGATGAAAAACATGTTCAGCCAGAGCACAAGAGGACAAATCTCTATTAATATCACTACGATGGAGAGTGCCTTTGAGGCTTCTGGAAGTCTGTCCTATATAAACTAGTCAGTTGGAACAGGGAACCTTATAAACTATGCAGGACATCTCATTTAGCTTTTTGGTTTTAGAATAAATTTTAGAGAGAGTAAGTAATTGTTTTCTTGCTATTTTAATATCTGTATTTTTTAAAATATTCATCAATTTGTCAGTAAGATTTTCTATACGTCGTAATGTGCGGAAAAACTGAGTTTGTACTATTACATTTGACAGAGCGTTAACTAGGTTTAAAGATTGAGTATGTAATAGAAACGGTTGAGAAGGTATTTCAAAAATGTTTTCCGGAATATCGTATTTAGTATTATAAAGAAATTTTTTAATAATGTTGTTTGGATAAGAATTCTCCAATAGTATATCATTAAGTTGGCGCAATGCCTCTGCTCTAAAATTCGGGTGTGTTAGTTTGACAGCTCTATTTTTCATTCCTAAGATGAGATTGATTTTCGATCTCATAGGATGGTACGAATGGTAACTGAAAATCCATTAGAACAGTATGGTTTTCTATACCATTTAGTTTTTAGAGTGTTTTCATTCGTACGTATAACTAATATATCTAAAAATGTGATACTATTGTTAGTTTCTTCTTAAACTGGGAATTGAGTATGAGGATTAAAAGAATTATAGAGTTCAAGAGCTATCTTAATTCTACCCGCAGGTACAGCAAGCAATAAGTCATCCACATATCGCTTGACGAAAGGTATGTGAAAAGGCATGTATCCTTAACCAGATCATCCAGCACATAATTGACTAAAATGGGAGAGATTTTAGAGCCCATTGGTGTTCCAAAAATCTGTTTGTAATAGTTATCATTGAACACCAATACGTTGGAAGCTAAAACAAATTCCATGAGTTGCTCAAACAAGTCAAAATCGATCCCACAGTACTGTGATATGTCATCCCTTTTCTCACGAAGGCTGTTAAAAATTCTGGAAAGAGTTCCTGCTTATCACAAAAGGCCCTTCCTTTAAATGATGCACATTAACCAAGATAGTAACACCATTAATAAAAAAAAAATCACTGAGAGTCTGAGTGTCATTTACAATTATATTCTAAGGTTGGAAAAAGAAAAGTTTTAGAGCCCCCTGGACAGTCCATCTCCAGACGAATAGGTTTTCTATTAAATTCGCTCATATTATGTAAAAAATATCAAACAAGCAATTTCTTAACTCTATTTTTCTATTTTTGCTAAATCTCTTGCTTGACTACGCCGCTGGTTACGGTATCCGTATTTTTCCCGACACCACCCACTACACTTCCCGGTTGACACATGACAGGTGTCACTAGAAAATGGTGGAATAGTCAAGTAGGACGTTTGGCTGCTATTGAACTTTATAGGATTTTTGCAATTCCTTCAATAATATGCCTTTAAATACAGTTCAATAGTGCTAATGTTGGGTTTTTTCCCCTGTTTTTCAAACGTGTACTTGTTTAATATTCAAATCGCACTGATGAATTACCTAATAATTATAAGTTAGGTTAATACCCTAACTATTTAATTAATAACTGTAGAGATGTCCTGAAGAAGAGAAAAATAAATTCTCTTGACAGAATCAAAAAAGGGTTTTTCTCCTTACCAAAGCCTACACATTTAAACAGACCTTATCCCCAATAACCCTAGTTTGGAATATTGCTTCTTGACTAGTTAGTCGCGACTACTTCCCCCCTTATATATATATATATATATATATATATATATATATATATATATATATATATATATATATATATATATGTCGGACCCGGAGTTTTTCCATATTTTGGGGCGCTCCGCACTTTTTAACACGAGAATCATGTAGATTGACAAATTTTCACTTCCGCTTCGCCAATACTTGATTCTATTTTATTTTAAATTACACGGACAAAAACTTATCTATTTATTTATTTACTTGTTTGGCTTTGAAACACGCTAAACGATGCTCTCATGGTGGGATCGTTTGGTGCGGCACGTGGCTTTGGCTGCTGAAATTAGCAGTAGGCTTGGTTGCCAGTACCGAAAAATGCGACCCCTATCCTTTGGGCAGCGCGTTTCGTGTACTCGATTTTACGTATTTCTGTTTTAATTCACCGTCGCGCCATCATATGACGGTTCTTTTACAAACTTTGTTAATCTGTGTGGTTCTTGTGTTATCAAGTGGGCCATCGAAATGTCGCCTTTGTCGTCTTGTTTGCTGTTTTTTGATTTTAAATTCAGATGCAATGGTGAGATGATGGTTTGTACCGAATGCGGTGGCCTGACGAGTCCCATATTAGGACGAAACAGCGCTGTCGCCATCTGTCGGACCCGGAGTTTTTCCATATTTTGGAGCGCTCCGCACTTTTAAACATGAGAATCATGTAGATTGACAAGTTTTCACGTCCGCTTCGTCAATATTTGATTTTATTTTATTATATATATATATATATATATATATATATATATATATATATATATATATATATATATATATATATATATATATATATATATATATATATACAGGGTGATTCAAAAATCGATCACGAAACTTAAGGGGGTGATTCTACTTGACAAAATAAGGGTAGAGCTTCATATAATTTTTTTTCAAAATGTCATTCGTTTTCGAGTTACAAGCCGTCCAAGTTCAAGTTTTTATTTTTTGTTTTTTGAATTACTCGCTTACAGGAAAACCGATTTGACTAATATTTGAAAGATAGGCTAAGTCTTCTACGCTTCATCATTTTAGTAACAATTCACATTGATTGTTTGCCGCTAGAGGGCACTTTACCTACATTGAAAATTGTTTTTTTGTCATAATTTTTTAGTGTTGACAGCTACAGTAGTTTTTGGCATAATTTCTGAAAGACTGATGCCAGGCCTTTAAAAAAGGTGCTCTTTATTTACATCGCTAAACCCAACGGTTTAGACGTAAATCACCCTTAAAAATTAAGTGGTAAATTTACTTTTCTCATTTCATTACCACCAGCTACCAGGTAAATAGCTATCAAAGTATACTAGAGCTGTCAGTTTAACATCAAATAAATTCGCTTTTTAAACTATTTAATTTATAATCTTAAAATAACTAATAATGGCTAATCCGTAAATATTCATATTATGGATTATTGCGATATACATTTAATTGATAAAAATTAATGAAACAGTACTAAACAAACTAAAAAAGATTCTCAAAATGTCCCCCATTTTCTTCCATACATTTCCTAACACTCTTCAAAAAATGTCGCCTAACTCGATGAAAAATTCCTGGTGTTTC
>JASJET010000234.1:0-7500 GCA_034092305.1 Diaprepes abbreviatus | reverse complement strand
ACCCCCAAATACGGTTTTTTAATATCTCCATTTCTAATTAAGATATCTCCACAAAACAAAATTAAAATTTTATGCTATTCAAAATGATGTTAAACTGTGGTATTTTCATTCCCAAGGATATTATTCCTAATGTTTCATAAAAACAAACCATCATTTCATGTACGTATTATTATTCTTAAAATTGTCAAATTTTGATTTAAATGAACGTCACTATTTGTCATGTATTATAATAATTTGCAGACGTTGAAAGCTTAATCAACGAAATAAGGTTATATTTTTTTATTAATTAAAAGAAAAAATGTCGCTGTTACGTTCATATCAAGTGAAATTAGGTAATTTTAAGAATATTTATACATGTATGAACACATCCCTCGAATGATATCCTTGAGGGTGGAAATACTATAATTTAACTTCGTTTCAATAACAAGTAATTTTCAATTTATTTTGTATGGTTATCTCAATTTGAACTTTTGATTAAAAAAAAGTATTTTGAGGTGGTTCACCCTCTTTTACTAGTTTATTTTAGAAAACCTGAAACACGACAACTTAAGTGACTTATGGTATTCGTGAAAAAAATATTTTCAAACAATAAAATTTCGTAACTTTACAATTAAAATACGTGCGCAAGTATATAGTTTACCCCTAATAAAAAATAAGGGATATCATATCTTTAGGGGTGAAAATACCTCAGTTTAATATTATTTCGAAAAATAAATAATTTTCATTTTGTTTTGTAGCGTTATCTTAATTAGAACTTGAGATGTTAAAAAAATTATTTTGGGAGGTGAGAGGGTGACTTTTACTTCTTTATTTTTGGAAACCCTGAAAGATGTTAACTTTAGTTCATTTTTATATTCATGAAAAAAAATATTTTTAAGCACTCTTATTAAAATTGAGATATAAAAAAAATGTTTGGGGGTGGCTCACCCCTTTTGGTAGTTATTTTTAGGAACCCTGAAACCGTCAACTTGAGTTACTTATGGTATTATATATATATATATATATATATATATATATATATATATATATATATATATATATATATATTATATAGGAATTAATTTTTTCTTGAACCATTAAATATATTTTTAGTTGGTTATTTTCTTGGGAATCTGGTTCGTTTTTATATTGAAACTACATATATACAGTAGTCATACTTATTGTATATATATATATTTATATTTCTCAGGACGTTTCGATTCTTTCGAATCTTTTTCAACTGATGCGGATGCTACAAAAATTTACATTTTTAATATTATTATATATGCACAAAGAGGTTAAAAACTTACCAGAACAGAGATTTTTATTTTAAACAATAATTAATTACATCACAAACCAATTGTAGTCACTCACTCTTTTGTATATTTACTTTTTAAAAGTATATCTAACTGGCCTTTTAAAAATACTTTTAAAAAGTAAATATACAAAAGAGTGAGTGACTACAATTGGTTTGTGATGTAATTAACTATTGTTTAAAACAAAAATCTCTGTTCTGGTAAGTTTTTAACCTCTTTGTCCATATATAATAATATTAAAAATGTACATTTTTGTAGCATCCGCATCAGTTGAAAAAGATTCGAAAGAATCGAAACGTCCTGAGAAATAAAAAAATATATATATATATATATATACAATAAGTACTGTATATATGTAGTTTCAATATAAAAATGAATCATATTCCCAAGAACATAACCAACTAAAATATATATATATATATATATATATATATATATATATATATATATATATATATATATGTTTAGGGGATCCCCTATCGAAGTCCTTTACAATATACTTACAATAACATCAGAAGATCCCACTTCTATCGAAAAATATATAACAATAAATTCGATTAAAAATTTTAAGTAAAATTTTTCCCTTATAAAAACCATTCTTGAAAATATAATTACGCAATAACTCTGGAGAACCCTTCAGAACATTTTTAAAATTTCATCAAAATATATTACTCCTATTAATTCTATTCGCTAACCAACATATTTTTCAGTTTTTAGCCCCCTTGCAATAAACCTATCTTACAAATATTTTTATCGGACCACTTCGGAGAACCTTTTAGAATATGCTTAAAATTTCATTAAAATATCTTACCCCTCTCAAAAGTTATATATATGTATATATATATATATATATATATATATATATATATATATATATATATATATATATATATATATATATATATATATATATATATATATATATATATATATATATATATATTAGAGATCGTAGTAATATTATCAATGAATTTTGTAATATCGGAATATCATTAATTCACCAAATAAAAATATCAATTACTTCATCAATTAATAATTTTAAAACTAATATTATCATTTAATGAAGTAGTTGGTAATTTGATTATTAAAATTATCAATTAATAAAGTAAATAGTAATTTTATACATACCATTATCAATTAACCAAATAATTTATAAATTTCATTTTTAAATTATCCTTTGCAAGAATAACTATTAAGTTATTTTTCAAAATTATTTACTAGTAATTGGTAATTTACCAAAATTAAGTTAAAGAATTAGTTTTTATTGAAACACTAATTTTAGATAAAGTAGTAGAAAATTAACCGTAGGAAAAATTTGTCAAATGCATCATTTATTTTTATGGGAGAAATTGTAACACAAACGTATTTTACATTGCTGAAACATTTTTTTGTTCAGTGTAAAACAAACAGTAACTAATTAAAATAAAATGATACTGCTTCTGCCAAACTGATACGCTCTAGTGCCGTCAAAAGGATTCACAATGGTCCAAAAAACTTAAATTTACACAAAAATCTCAGAAAAGAAGCAAAAGAGGGTAAAGAAAAATTTTGATCATGTACCTTAATAAGTTTTTTAACAATAATTTTATGCCTTTCTTAGCTTTGGATTAGAATATCTTGACACCAACGCAGTGGGATTCAGGCTAAGCTAATTTTGTTTTCGAAGTGACTCAGAATATAAGTATCATTTTCAAACATATTTTGTTCTCTATTGAAAGTGCATGCTATTCATAAGTGCACAAGTAGGATAAATTATCATGGTTATGTTGCTATTTTATATGATGCTGTATTATTTGCGAAAAAACGTCATTAAATAATTTTTTAATTTTATTCAGAAAAAGTTACCAATTAATAATTCAATAATTTGGAAAATTCATTTATTAATTACTCTTGTAGTGGATAACTTGAAAAATGAAATTATGAAGTACTTCGGTAATTGATAATTATAAAAACAAAGTTACCAATATATATATATATATATATATATATATATATATATATATATATATATATATATATATATATATATATATATATGTAATCGAAGGTTTTCGGGCATCCCGTGTACGTGCTTAGTCCCTCTCAGGACTGTAAGAACGTGAGAATATCCGACATAACATATATATATATATATATATATATATATATATATATATATACATATATATATATATATATATATATATATATATATATATATATATTAAAATAAGTAATTAGTATTAGGAAAACTTTTCTTGCTGAAGGGAAATGGGAATATTTTAAAAATATAGTTTGATAAAGTTCTGAGACGAACTATTCGCGTATCATTAATCTTACATATAACAGGACAGACCTGATTTTAGTGAATAAAACATCCACGCGAGCAACATTAAAAGAAATAGCCATCCTTAACCCCCTGAAGGTACAAATATTAAGACAGTGGGAAATAAGTAGCAACTGGACAATCCCAATAATTCTACCAAAAAAGGACGTAGTACCGGAAAATCTTTTACTTAATATCGAGGGATTGGGCCTTAGCGAACACCTATGCAAAAGACAGTGTTACTTGGGTCTGCTTGAACTATCTTAAAGAAATTGAGAGCATAGAATCGCCATTTATAAATCATTAATCTATATGAATAGATTCTGTTTTACTATGTTAATCATGAGACCCCATTTGCAAACAATGTTAGAGGGAACCTAATTTTTGCTAGACTTATTATTTATAATACTTATTGAAATAATTTTGTTCTACAATTTATTATTTATTATTGTAAATTATTTATATGTTAGTATATACATTCGTGACAATTTTAAATAATTAAGATGACACTAAAAAACGCGTGTATTTAGTTACAACAAAGAAATAAAAAATTTAAAATAAGAAAATAAAATCCAGGAAGAAAGAGAATATATATATATATATATATATAATATATATATATATATATATATATATATATATATATATATATATATATATATATATATATATATATATATATATATATAGTTGGTTATTTTCTAGGGCATATGGTTAATTTTCTTATTAAACTACATATATAAATCATACTTATTTTACATATTTTATTACTTCAGGACGTTTCGATTCTTTCGAATCTTTTTCAACTGAATGTACGGTAGGCTTCTACAAAAATGTACATTTTTAATATTATTATATATGGAATTACAGGTTAAAAACTTGCCATTAAGAGTGGAGGTTTTTGTTTTAAGTAAAGATTAATTACAACACAACAATTATAACAACGCACTCTATTATATTTAAATATTAACTTATAAAAAGTATTTTGAAAGTACAACTGGGAGAGTTTACAATACATTTTTAACTCTATAACTGCATTGACTTCACTAAAATGTGGAAACCAGATGGTGTATATTTTAGGTGGTTTGGGCTGACATAAAAGGTTTGAGTCTTTTAATTGAAGTAGTATCGTTCTGAAAAAAATATCGTGATCCAACTTAGAAGAGTTGAAAGCGAAAAATCATTCTTATTTCATGTTTTGTATATTTTAGAGTTTCCATTACATTGCTTTATTTTAGTATATTGAAGTAGATTTGATTTAGATTATTAATGTCTGTTTTATTGTTTACGGCATTCGGATTTTTTGTTATTGCAATCATGTCGTAAAATTATCGTTTTCCTTTGTGGGTTTCAGTTTTTAGGATTTTTATATTTTCATAATCAAGGGTGTGCTTGCGTTTAACATGATGTTTTTTAGGGCTGTAATATATTTTTTTGTCGTATCTGTGTCCATTTAGACGATTTTGCAGATACTGACTGGTTTGGCCAATATAATTTGATAGACAATCCTTGTCGGATATTTCGGAAAGATTTCGTATGGATGGCAAGGAAAGATATTTGTTTTGATTTTATTATCTTCTAAATCTTCTGTTTTAGTATTTCCCTGTTTGTATTTTTCTAGTCTTTCTTTAAAGATTTTATTAATCAGATTATTTGGGTAAGAGTTTGTCACTTTTGCTTTTTTCATACAGTTGTTTCGAAATTCGGGGCTTACTAAGGATGATGGTTCTATCGGCTATTCCAATAATTACTGATTTTTTTTTGAGCTAAGTGCTGTTGGGAATTGTAGTTGAGGTAGCGACCAGACCATGTAGGTTTTGTGTAAAATGACTACTTTTTATATGTAGTTTAATACAAAAATGAACAACATGCCCAAGAAAATAACCAACAACAAACATATTTAAAAGTTCAAGAAAAATTAATTCCTAATATATATATATATATATATATATATATATATATATATATATATATATATATATATATATATATGTATGAATTGGAAATTTTATTCCATCAAATGGTAATTATCAATTACTGTATAAATTAATAATTTCAAAATTAATAAACTAATTGGTAACTTTATTTCTATAATTATCAATTACTAAAGTACTCCATAATTTCTTTTTGAAATATATTTCGCATTATCAATTGACCCATTATCAGTATAATTAAAAATTTCATTTTTCAAGTTACCCATTACAAGAGTAATTAATAAATGAATTTTGCAAATTATTGAATAATTAATTGGTAAATTTTTTTGAATTAAATTAATAAATTATTTAATGACGTTTTTTCGCAAATAATGCAGCATCATATAAAATAGCAACATAACCATGATTATTTATCCTACTTGTGCAATTATGAATATCATTTATTGTCAATAAAGAACAGAATATATATGAAAACCATACTTTTATTATGAATTGATCAGAGAACATAATGAGCTTAGTCTGAACTCGGATGCGTTGGTCTCAAGACATTCTAATCAGAATGTCTGAAAAATATCAAATTATTACAAAAAGCTTACTTAGACATGTGGTCAAAATTTTTCGTCACCCTTTTTTCGTTTCTTTTCTGTGATTTTTGTGTTAAATCGAAAAATTTATATTTTTTCGACCATTTTGAGTTGTATTGACGAGACCAAAGCGTGTCATCTTGAGCAGAAGCAGTGTTATTTTGTTTTAGATTATTCATTATTGGTCTTACACCGAACAAAAAAATATATCAGGAATGTAAAATATTTTTCGTTACAATTTCTCCGGAGAATAAAATGATGGATTTGACAAAATTTTCTTACGGATATTTTCCATTAATTTATCTAAAATAATGGAGCGTTTCAATAAAAAATATTTCTTTAAATAAGTCTGTCAAATTACCATTTAATAATTAAAAATTAAATTTATGAATCATTTCCTTAAGTGATAATTGTATGAGTAGAGTTACCATTTACTTTATTAATTAATAATTTTAATAATTCAGTCGTTAATATAGTTAAGTTGGGCTTAGACGCCATGTCAGTACAACAGTTCCACTTGTGGAGAGCTTTTCAAGTAGAAGCAAGAGTAAATGCATCATCTTTTTTAGCCAGATTTCTGTTGTTTTCAATTTCAGTGGACTGACGAATTAATCTTGCCTTGTAGTATTTTACATTGGCGATTTTTCTGGCTTTTGCTAAAATTAGTTTTGTGTCTGAAGTCAGTTTATTTATTTTAGCCTTGTCCATATTTTTCCGTTAGTTGGGCTTATGTGTGTTTTATTGCAGGATAAAATTCATCCTTGTTGAGTTTGTTAGAGATGAACCCACTGTTTTCTGTGGTTTACAGACTGTAGATATGTTGTGATTCCGGAGCAATTTGGTGATTCTATCTGTAGTTCCTTTTATGTATAGATGTATGCTTTCATATATAGAGGTCTAGGAGTAGTTATCTATTATTTTTGATTTGTTTTAAACTTGTCATATTGTAATTTTAAAGCAAACATCGCAAATGAAAAAAAAAAAGTTTTTTTTAAATAAAACCAGGGAGCAAAATAGTTAAAGAGATTTAAAGACTAGTTTAATACCGTAACTATCGCCCTCTACAACAAACATCAAAATATAAATATATATTTTTTTCAAATATTTAAATACTTTTAGTTGATTTTAGTTACTAAATGTTTTAATTTAAATAAAAAAAGTCATGTTTATTCGATTTCCACATCACAAATTCCTAGAAAACTTTTTCCACAAAGTTAAGGCTATTACAAAGTTTTGCAGTAATAAGGACATAGGGTTCTTAACCCTTACAGTATTATATATCTTATTTAAGTTACGTTCTGCTACTTACCCGTACTTTCAGAACCATAAATATCCGGGCAAGCCTGGTAACTTAGTAACAATTTACTATCCTCTGTGCAAGT
>JASJET010000233.1:0-48317 GCA_034092305.1 Diaprepes abbreviatus | reverse complement strand
CAGTCCTCGCATATGGTTTGAATGTTTGGGGCAGTGCATGTGGTAGCATCCTTTACCCGTTGACTGTTACTCAAAAGTATATAATAAAAATATTCTGAAATAAATCAAGGCGGTTTCCATCAGACTTGTTATTTGAACAAGCTGACCTTTTAACTATCAGACAATTGTATTTTAAAAATGTTTTAAAATTTATGAAGAAGTGTGATGAATATAAAAGTCCGATTATGCACAATGTTCATTCCAGGTCTGTTCACAATGGAGGCCTTACCTTTCCTGTGGCATTATATACGGCTTCGCAGAGGCATATTATGTATATCGGTCCAAAGTTATTCAATTTGTTACCTTTGGAAATAAAATCTATTGTAAATGTATATTCTTTTTGTGTGAGAATATCTAAGTGGATAAAAGCAAACCAACATCAGATTGTTAATGCAGTGCCATTATTAAATTAGTATTGGAAATGGAGATGATTTTAGGTATTGTTTTTTTTTGTGTTAATATTTTTGAATATGATTGATATGTGATGTGATGTTTTCTGTTTGAATAGGTGTAAGTTTAATTTCTTTAATTAATTTTAATTTGACTTGAATTTTAATTATTTTATTTTGTAATAGTGTATTAGAAAGTAAGCGTTTGTTATTTGACATCCAGACAATCTGCTTGTAGCTTATGGATTCCAAAAATAGATGGATGTAGAAAATTATTGTAACTTCTTATTTAATGGTAATAAAATTGTTATTATTATTATTAAAAATTATTATTCTCCATCGTGACAATATCAGCTCTCACACATTGGCTCATAGAAGTGACTTTTTGTGCATTCAGAACGTGGAATTGATGGTTCATTTTCCGTATAATTCTTATATGACATCTAATGATCTCTCCTTGTTTTCCTACATAGAGAAAAAGCTGCGTCTTTAACCATTTTTTACTTCAGAAGATGCGGTCGAAGCGTTTGAAGACCATGTTTCGGAGATACAATCTTCATAATAGTAAACATGCTTTTTAGATTAATTCAAAAGCATACAAAAGTCTACTAATCATTATATAGAATATTTTAAAAAACAATGAAACCATATTCATTGATTAATATTTGTTTTTATTTGTTATTCCCGAAATATATGTGTGTAAAACCAATTTAAATAAAGTAAGTTTTTTCTTATTCGTCTTCGCTATTCAAAAACTCCTTTCAAATGTATTATTTCTCAATTTTCCCAGAATAGGAACACATATACATAATCCACATAGGTTATAGTTGAAATTAATTTTATTACCAGCGAGCTAAGGGTGACGTCACCACGGTCGCAGGTTCCACAAACAGTAGTTTATGTTAATTGAAAGTCATTAACACGTTGACGGGTAATTATGACTTTGGAAGTCATAAACACGCGGTGATGGATGGTCGAATATGGTCGCTTTTAGTGGCCCGCAGGAAATTTAAATCTCGCCTCGAGGCGAAATGGATTTTGCTATATCTAAAATCTTATAGTCATAGTTTCCATAAAAAGTCTACATTGCAAAATATATGTTTCTCACTCATTATAGAACACGTCTTGTTATATTTACACTTCAATTAGACACTTGTTTCTAAATATTTAGGCTCAAATGAAAAAACAGCAGTACATTCACCCCAATAATGTCGACTATAGCAGGCAGCAGGCAGCAGCAGTAACGGGGGTTGTAACAACCGCCCCGTACACGCAGTTATTAGGTCGGCAGGCAATGCCGGGGGTGCAAAACTGTGCTGTTCAGTTTTGGTCTTGACCTAGAGAGGTAAAATGTGGGTCAGGGAACAGGGTCGAAAAACTCATTCGGGGTTAGAGCACACAATTCTTTTATAACTAGTTCCGAGGGGGTGTGCGGATGTCCTGTTGGGTTTCGCTTATGTAAATGATAAAATAGTCTTGATAGGTTTGATAATATGAATAGAAAGCTTTAAACTGCAATTATAATTAGTAAAAAAGTAATGACACACAAGGAATTTGTTCAAATTAACAATTATGTTGCTATACATTTAATAATTGTGATTTTATTTACATATTTTCTGGTCTGTATATTTTTAGGACATTAAAGGTGTCCTAAAATTTACGCAAGATTTAAATTAAATTGTAATTTCTTTGTTGAATTAAAAGTACATAGGATAGGGTTATGTATGGAATAGCACAGTCGAAATTTTCCATGCCTATTTTGCACAATGTCACTGAATTTCGTTGATGCCGCGTGGAATCTCCTCCTACGGTGTACTGGTGGTTGTGAGCTTGTTAGAATAGACTTTTGACTTCAAATAACCCTACAGAAAGAAATCCAGTGATGGAGCTATGTTTTTAAAAAATTAAAATTTCAGTAAGAAATAAAGAAATGTTTCTGCCGTATTTAAATAGTTTGTTGTATATGTAATTCTCCTTTCAGGCAGAGAATATGAAAAATATATGTACAAACAGTTTATTTCCTGCAAATATCGCTCTGGTCCTCTCTCCATACGCGTTTCGATCACCTCATGATCTCGTCAGTGGAGCTGTATCGGACCGAGAGTAACATTAGTAGGAAATAACTGATATATAAACCATAAATTTCAAGGTATGTCGGCAGGATATTACACCTGCCATCTACCAACTTCGATGTCAGACTGAAAAATATCGCCAGTCGAACGACATCTATGAATCAACGGAGTAAAGTGAAATTTTTAAACAATCAAAATTTCAGTAAGAAATAAAGAAATCTTTCTGTCGTATTTAAAAAGTTTGTTATATATGTAATTCTCCTTTCAGGCAGAGAATATGAAAAATATATATACAAACAGTTTATTTTGCTCTCGGTCCGATACAGCTCCACTGACGGGATCATGAGGTGATCGAAACCCGTATGGAGAGAGGACCAGAGCGATATTTGCAGGAAAAAAGACTGCTTTTTTACCTTTTTTTTTTAATTATTGCTATTTTGCAATAAGGGAAATATATTTTGAGATTTCCGACTAACCCTATCTTATAGAAAATTTAATTACGAAACTTTTTTTCCTCTTCGACTTTCCTCTAAAATAAATACCTTCAAAGTTACATGACAGAAAATTTGAAAAAAAAAACTTTTTTTTTCGTTAATTTTATATTTTTATTAAAAAAACAATGTTGCACAACTTTTTGAATTGACGCATATTTAATTTATCGTTACTCAGGTTATTCTGAAGGCCTCTCATGCAAAAATCTCCATGTTCCATTTCACACCCACCTAAAAACAGATAAACCCTGGTCTATATAGAAAATAGTCTTTTTTTGTTTTTTTTTTAGATTTTTCAGCAATTTGTTCCATTATATTAAATATTTTTTGTTCATTTATTGAAAGTAGAAGTAAAAATGACAAAACAAGATGAGAATAGACTGAAAATCGCAGAAAGAAGAATGCTTAGAGGGATATACGGACCGGTCAGGGACAACACCACACAGCAATATAGAACGAGAACAAACAAGAAATTGGAGGAACTATACAACCAGCCAGATATAGTGAAAATAATAAAAGCAGAAAGATTAAGATGGGCCGGCCATGTTATGAGACAAGATCAACGTATCGTCAAGTTGGTATGGGAAGAGAACCCAGAAGGAAAGCGGCGGCGAGGAAGACCAAGGGTGAGGTGGAGAGATAACGTTGCAGCAGACTTACAAACCCTAAACGTCGAACGCGCGGAGGAACTGACGATGGATCGCAGCAAGTGGAGGCAGATTGTGAAGTCAGCAAAGGCCCACCCCGGGTTGTAATGATAGAGAGAGAGAGAGAGAGAGAGAGAGAGAGAGAGAGAGAGAGAGAGAGAGAGAGAGAGAGAGAAGTAAAAATGAAAAAACCGAGCTTAGTCCGAACTCTGTTGGAAAATTAATTTTAAGAGTAAATGCGATTGAAAATTTCACTTTTTTTTTTAAATTAAAGTTAAATAAAACCGCAACTGTTGAATATTTTTACACAAAACAAGATTAACTTATTTGGAGCGTCAAAAGGTACACTCTCTCCAAGTTTCAGCTTATTCGAATCATTTTTGTGGAGTAAAAAATAAAAAAAAACGGGTTTTTGCATTTTTCTCGAAAAATTTTGAGATTAGAGTAAAAATAGTTTCAACAAAAGTTGTAGATATTTTTATTACCTACAAGTTTTGTTTCCAACTTTTTTTCGATAAGATGTGTATTTTAGCCGTTTTTTATCCCTAAAAATCACCCCAATTTCACCGCAGTTGCTTGCCGGTGGATTACTTTTCCTTTTTAACCGACTTCCAAATGAAGGAGGTTCTCAATTCTTCGCGTATATATATATTTTTTTTATGTATGTACACCGATTACTCCGGAACGGCTGCACCGATTTGAATGAAATTTTTTAGGTTATGCTCAGGAAGTTGCTGCGGTGGTCCCATATTTTTTTGGATGAAATTGGTACAGTTAAATCCAAGATGGCGCTGACAATATGGCGGCCAAAAAAATTAATATTGTTCGATTTTCTCCAAAATTGGTATGGGGGAATTTTCGGGGTCGTACACAACGAAACTGAAGTTATTTTTAAAAATTCAATATGGCGGATCCAATATGGCGGACAAAAAAATTAAATTTTGTCCGATTTTCTTCAAAATTGGTATGGGGGAATTTTCGGGATTGCACATAACGAATTTTAAATTATTTTTTATAAAATTCAATATAGCACATTACGAATCTGAAATTATTTAAAAAAAAATTAAATATGGCGGATCCAAGATGGCGGAGTAAAGATCCTACATCTCTCGATTGTGTCTAAAATCAATATTGGGGAATTTTTGTTAATGGTAATTGCGAATTTAAAATATTCTTTGAAAAACTCAATCTGGCGGATTCAACATTGCGTCCTTTTTTATATTTTCCTATTGTCTCTAAAACTGCTTGAGGGTGTAAATTATGAATTTAAAAGTATTTTTCCAAGATTCAATATGGCAAGTCCATATGATGAGTTGAAAATTTTACCTTATTCGCATTTTTTTAGATTTGGTATTATGGAGTTTACGTCTAAAGTTAAGGTTTTGGGGCCTATATTACCAATTTAAAATTGACTTTAAATTTAAGATAATGGATTTTCTATGACAGACTAATTATTTGTTTGACACAATTTCTCTGGTATCTGGAGAACTCTAAGAATTAAAGAATTTTTACTGGTTCATTTTAGGGTGATTTACAATTTTGAAAAAAAATGGGTACCTTTCTGCCACCTCATTGTGAGGTACATTAATTTCGATTAGTACTTAGTTCAAATAATTTATGGATATCGTAATGAATTCAAAACTAAAAATCGAAAAATAAAATTTTTATAAAAAAAATTGAACCGACTTCTAAAAGTGCGCTGAAAAGTGAAAAATTACTATAAATTTTTATATGAAATTGAAATTTTTGAAGTCGGCGCCAAATTATTTGTAAATGAAATAAATAACTACTAATATATAAAAATTATAGTAAGAAAGCAACTATAAATAAAGCGTTTTTAATTTGTTTATGCAAATCACATTTTATCAGGTATTAATTTAGCGCCGACTTCAAAAATTTCAATTTTATATAAAAATTTATAGTTATTTTTCACTTTTCAGCGCACTTTTAGGAGGCGGTTCAATTTTTTTTATAAAAATTTTATTTTTTAGTTATGATATTACCTACAACATCAGTTTGATGTAAAGAATTATTTTGTTTTCTTACTTCCTGCTTACAGCTAAACAGTTACTAATCTTTAAATTGTGACTTATAGTAAAGCTGAACATTTCTGAATTTTTCTCAAAATAAAAAGCACGTCTTTGGATACCAGGAGATTTAATAGTAATAACGAGGTGAAAACCGCCGAATTAAATACACGTTTTCAGTTAGGCTATGAGTCATCCGAACCAGCAAACAAATTTAGATTTTAAAGGCATTTCGTGTATTAATTTTAAACAAATTGTCGCGTTAAACCCACACACACATGTTGCTGCATTATATCTATCGTCCGGAAATGTCCAATTATTAGATTGGAGACATCCATTTAACACTCGTAACACTCGGTGTGTGTGTTTATAATACTCTGGATATTCCGCGTTAATTAGTTCAACTCTCAATTTATTCGAATAACGGCGTTAGATATATATATTGTTGACTTAATTAATAATTAAATATTATTTTCTGCTGGCGCTTTAATTAATTCATTTAAATGATATTTAGTCTGGAGATAAGTTGACCTTGTTGGGTTACCATATTTTCAGTTATAGGTATGATTACACGAAAAGTGTTTTAACAGTGTCAAGCGGCTCTGCATAAGAAACTCAGAACTGCAGAACTATTAAAATGCACTCTTGAGCTGAAAATTTCGTACGCTAACACAGTTAAGGACACAAAAAGTGTATGAAAACTATTGATAATCTTTTTTTTTTGTTACGTAATTATACAGAAAATCTCACGTTGATATACAGGGTATCCGGTAAGTACACCCCAAATTCTTTGGAGCATACAGGATAGGTCAAGATTACGCAACTTTTTAATAGAAAAAAAAATTCCTAAAGTGCCCCTTAAAGGAGATTCAGAGCTCTAAATGGGTACCCAGCGATTTACGAGGGTAGTTCGATAAGTTCTCGGCCTGAAACAGCGAGGGCGCTAGTAGGATCAAATAACTATAATATTTTGTAAGCATTAAGTCTAAATGTATTGAAGTACAAGGGGACTATGGTGAAGAATAAATAAAAACATATTAAAAAATCTTTTGTTTTCTTTATCATGCCGAGAATTTATCGAACAATCCTCGTACCATATCGGCTCTGACTTTTGAACTGACTTGTATAATTTAAGCAAATTTTAATATTTTATAGAGACCGTACATACGGTTCGAAAGGGAAGCAAAGAAAATGGGACGAAGACAAAACTAAATACATGTTCATGAGTCGAAATGACCGAAACAGAGACAGAATAAGTCAAAACATCACCATCGATGAATATAACTTTGAACGAGTCAAAGAATTTAAATACCTAGGAACAACAATATGCGAAGATAACAACGGATCACAGGAAATAAACAATAGAATACAAGCAGGAAATAGATGCCTGTACGCACTGCAAGATCTGATGAAATCGAAACACTTCACAAGACGAACAAAGATGGACCTATACAAAATAGTTATAAGATCGATGGTTATATATGGTTGCGAAACATGGACGCTAACGGTAGCGAACGAAGAGAGACTACGACTCTTTGAAAGAAAAATCTTGAGGAAAATCTCGGGACCAACGATAAATGAAACGACAGGACAATACAGAACAAGAACTAACAAGGAACTACAAGAACTATTCCCAGATACAAATGTAGTAAAAGAAATAAAGGCCAGAAGACTCCAGTGGGCAGGACATATCAGAAGGCTTCCTGACGACAGAATAATAAGACACGCTTGGGAGGAAGCACCGACTGAGAGAAGGCCACTGGGACGACGCCGACTCCGGTGGAGAGATAATATAACAAAAGATCTCAAAACTATGGGCATCGAACACTAGATGGAGGTTGCGAGAGATCGAAATGAATGGAGGCATGTCGTAAAGTCGGCTAAAACCCAGCCAGGGTTGTAACGCCACGGAGTAAGTAAGTAAGTAAGTACATACTACAGTAGATATTTTAGATCATCAGAGAAGTCAAGAACGAACCTGTAGCCATTGGGCCTAATTTTTAACAGGTGCCATTTTATAGAGCTGAAAACTGATTTTTTAAATACTTTGGTCACTCTATAACGCATCAACACTTAACAAACGTTTTTAGTCCTCGATAGATAGAACGAGATGGGTCCATTTTATGGCCACCAAGATCTCCAGACCTAAATTCCTTAGATTTTTACTTCTGGGGATATCTAAAAGAATTAGTTTAATCAACAGCAGTAAATACTAGAGAAGAACTACTAGCGAAAATAGCACAGCATTCTAACTAAATTTGTAATAATGCTGAAACATTATTTGCAGTGCAGCAGGAAAATATTCGAAGAATTAGCAAATGTGTTGAAGTACGTGGAGCACATACTGAACATTTGTCAAAATAATATTTAAACGTTTTCACTATTTTTGCATTTTACTAACAATGTAAATTAATTAAGTCCAGAGCAACCCTTTGAAAGGTCTCCCCTTAGAAGAGTTAGCCAGCGCATCTTCATAAATTAAGGTACATCAGCACACCCTGCGTATTTTATTTTTATCTGTTTGTGTTTAGCATTAGTAACTTTTGAGTTTTTCACATAAAAACCGTTTTATCTTGAAAACCGCCAGTCTTATCGCAATAAATTATACACCTTTTTTAAAGAGGAATGATAAAACTATTTAAAAAATTTGTTTTCATTTCTGTAAGTTGATACCTTAAAAATTAGGCCCAACGAATGTAGCAGCAAGTCCAATCCTGACTTCTCTGATGATCTGATGATCTAAAACATCTACTGTAGTATGGTTTGATGAGTCTTTCTGACCTTTATAAAATATTTAAGTTGCATTAAATTATACAAGTCGGTTCAAAACTTAAAACCGATAAGGTAAATCGCTGGGTACCACTTTGGGGCTCTGAATTTCCGTTAAAGGGCACTTTAAGAATTTTTTTCTATGATAAAGTAGGACTCTGTGCTTCCAGAAAATTAGGAGGCACTTACTGGACAGCATGTATATGCATCCTAAAAATGATCTTATCTCATCTACCATCTTCAAAACATCCTTGATTATAGTCTTCTCTCATTTGTCACCGTTTTCCTCTATTTTTTGTCCCTCTCATCCCGATCAGCCCCCCGAAATGTTTAATGTTGTCTCAATGTATGTATAGAACAGTAAAAGGAAGACAATAATAGAAACTCAGAAACACGAGATTGGCTTTGAGGAAAATAAAAAAGAAGGAATGACTATCATCCTTGAATTTATTAATGAAAAACGAAAATGTAAATTAATACCATGCAAATATAGAAAAATAACCCAACTTAAACAAGGAAATGCAGATAAGTGAAAGAGGAATGAATGTCTGGGAAATACAGGGAAATCGAAGCTCTACAAGAAAAATATGACACATTTATTATGTACAAAAAAGTTAAAGAAATGTTTAACAAGCCCCAAAAACAGCAAGCAATACTTCTAAGGGGCACAAATAAGGAAATCATCCTAGGTACAGACGCTAAGCTGAAAAAGTGGGAAAAATATTAAGCAACTTTTGTTTTGATGATAACGGACCTCTTAAAACCACCAACAGTACAAACAAATATCAAAGAAACAGGACGACCAATTAAAAAGAGCGAAGTCAATAAAAAGGCAAACAAATAAAAAAGCAACTGGGCTTATTGCTGTACCAGATGGTACAGGATTGGAAATCTTTTAACAATATTCTATAACAATGAGGCAATTCGTTGCCTATGTGTTATCCTCATTTTAGACAAAGAAAAAAAGGAAGGAATATATAGAAACAGTTTATTTCCTGCAAATACAACTGTGGTTCTTTCTCTATACGCATTTTGACCATCTTATGGCCTCGTTTGTGGAGCTGAAGCGAACTGAGAACAACGTTCGTAGGAAACAACTGCAACAATTGCAATATATGTTGGCAGGATATTACGAACTTGCCCACTTCCATGTCTGACTGAAAAATATCGTCAGTTGAAACTACATCTATACATTCATCGAATGAAAAAGACCACACACTATTGAGCACCTTGTGTAAGTTGACAGATTTCATCCCATAATGCAAATTCATATTTGCAAGTTTAAAAAGTATCCCTAAGTCATCCCAATTACCACAACGGCACGTACGAAACTAGAGAAGGCATCATCGGAGAAATATTTGGGACGTGAATGCACCGCGTGACACACGAAGTACCTCTATGCGCCAGAAAAATTCGTTAATTCTACCTTGTTCATTATATTTTATGTTTCATCTACTGACATCTTGAAAATTGTAAATCGAGTAATATACTCGATATATATCACACTGACGTTCATTATATGGAGAAAATTAAAAAGTGTCAACGCTTTCAGCGAAATTGACGAAAGAATGAGGATAACTTAGGGCTTCATCTCGTCTACAAGAATGAATATCTGCTAATCGGGATTCATTTGGGTAAGATTAGATTAATGATGATAGAAACCCTGGGTATGAATATATTGATTCTCATGTTTCATCGATTATTGTAAAGCATGAGGAAATGGCCGAGGTTTTAAAAACAATATTTGAAACCATATTAATAAATAGAGGGGTTAGACAAGGATGCATCATGTCGCCGCTGCTTCTCAATATTTATTCAGAGGCCGTATTCAGGGAGACTTTGGATAATGCTATAAAGAGAATTGAGATAAACGGAGTCACCGTAAACAATACTCGGTTTGTAGACGATACTGTAATTTTAACAAATAATATAGCCGACTTACAACAATTAATGGGCAATATAAGTCAATACTGCATATGAATGTATCTTAAAACAAGTCAGAAGAACTTTTGTGAACATGAGACAATTCTTCATAAGATCGGAACTCAGTATAGTTTTACTATATTGGTGCGTGAGCTCAACTCTCGATCTAAACACCGAAACAGTAACTAACGCTGATGTTTTAGACGTATGTAGAAAACGAAAGAAATCAGTTGGAAAACATCAAAAATCATGGCTTGGTGATTTAAGACAATTATCTGGCCGGTCGTCAATCGACGTTTTCAAAGCAGCAGCTTTCAGGACTACACTAGCCATTTCGTTTGCCAATCTTCGACGTTTGGAGATGGTGGATTAAGAAGGTCCACCTATGTATTATTTTTATTTATTAGACCAGTTATTGTCTTTGAACCGTGCTACATGCTCAGCAAAGTTCCAATCAGAACACAATGATTATAAAGTCTTCTCCTAAGAAACATGAGTATATTTTTCTTCTGTAGAGGATTGTTTGACTACTCTCAATTGATATTCTTTGTCTACGGTGATCAGGTGTTTAAGGTAGGTGTTGTATTTTGATATAAGTATTTAATTTATACATCGCTTTAGTTTTAACAACGTTTAATTTCCATTAGATAATGCCCGAACGGCGTTTCGGCATCTTCCATCCAATACGGTGGGTGCATATTTCGAAAACCGCTGCAATCGAATATCCATGCCATTTAACAGAAATAACGGCTGCACACTGTCTCTCTGTGTCGCTACATTATTGCGTATTAGCGAATTTATTTGCATAGTCGGCAGTCGAACGAATGAACAGACTCCAGTAGATATATACAAAATATACAGAGTGGAGATACCTTAAAATAAGTTTAAACTCATTTTTACTATCTCTGACCGTGGGTGTGCGTGTTTTCGGATAAATCTCAAAAATTACGGAATTAATTTTTTCCCGATTCTCAAGTCCAGAAATAATATATATATATATATATATATATATATATATATATATATATATATATATATATATTATATAACGGAGTTATGAAACAAAACGGAAAGCCTCGGACTAGGACTGATTACAGGAAACGACTCCGGCAAAGATCACGGAATATGAATTTTGGAACCTGGAATGTACTCAGTTGGTACAGACCAGGAGCAGCAAAAAGGACGATCCAACAGTTGGATAAAAACCGAATGGACATCATAGCACTACAAGAAATTCGATGGCCCGATACTGGAAACATTACTATTGACAGATACACAATCTTTTACAGTGGCAATAAAGATGGTCGGCACGAGTTTGGTACAGGCTTCGCCGTGAAAGAACATCTAACGAACCTGATAATATCGTTCAAACCCATAAATGAACGGCTTTGCTACTTGCGAGTAAAAGGCAAATGGTGGAACTACTCCCTACTAGCGGTACACGCACCAACAGAGGAAAAGGAGGACGACATAAAGGATGAATTTTACGAAGAACTGGAAAACACAGTTAGTGGAATACCTAAACAAGATATGTTAATAATTCTAGGGGATTTCAACGCCAAACTAGGAAAAGAACCAGCATACCTACCGCATGTTGGACCCCACAGTCTGCATGCTGAATCTAACGATAATGGCCAACGCCTGGCAGGATTCGCAGCAGCTCACAATCTAAAAGTAGTATCAACAATGTTCGAACACAAGAACATCCACAAGGAAACATGGATTTCGAATGATAACAGAACAAGAAACCAGATAGACCACGTTTTAGTCAACTCACGGTATGCGGGAAATGTAATGGACGTAAAAAGCCGAAGAGGAGCCGATGCAGACTCAGATCATTTTCTGGTACTTGCAAAAATCAGGCTAAGAATTAAAAATACAAGGAAAACACAACAAATAACTGATAGCATACGATGGGAAACTAATAAATTAAAAAACGAAGAAACACGGAAAAGGTACCAGGCGGAAATACAAAACAGACTGCTACAAAATAGAACGGATAACGACAGTGTAGAAACAAGATGGGACACTTTAAAATCGATTATTAAGTCAGCCACAGAAAAACAACTGGGAAAAAGAAGAAAAGCAGAGAAAAAGAATTGGTATGACAAAGACTGTGAGGATGCAGTAAACAGAAGGAATGAAAGAAGAATAAAAATGCTAGAGCTTCCCAATAATGAAAACATCGAATCATTCAAAAGAAGCAGAAATGAAGCAAGGAAATTAATTAGACAAAAGAAAAGAGCAGCCAAAAGAGAAACGCTGGAACGGGTGGAAGAAAACGCGTTTGGAAATAGGAGAAGGTTTTTCAGTGAACTAGCCAGTATGAGAAATGGGTACAGACCTACACCCGGTAGCATCATAAGAAAAGAAAATAACAACGAACTAGTAACAGATGCAACTGAAATACTAAAAATATGGCAAGAATACTTCAAGAAGCTGCTGAATACAAACAATCAGGGGGAAATAACGCGCATAACCTACCAAACAGCAGAAATCCAAGATAATGAACCCTCTATACAGGAAACTATAGACGCCATTAACGGGTCAAAAATAATAAAGCACCTGGTTGCGATAATTTGCCGGCAGAACTATTGAAAAATGGGGGAACACATCTCCATAAAGAAATACACAAATTAATAGTAGATAAATGGAACACTGGAATAATACCTGAAGAGTGGAAGAAAGGTATAATTGTCCCCATCCAGAAGAAAGGGGATCGATTAAATTGTTCAAACTATAGAGGGATAACACTATTAAACTCAGCGTACAAAATATTATCTAATATATTATTGAAGCGAATATCACCCTATGCTGAAGAGAACATCGGTGACTACCAATGCGGCTTTAGGCCTAACAGATCCACGGTGGACCAAATATTCACAATACGCCAACTCCTGGAAAAAAGCTGGGAATTCAACAGAGATGTACACCAATTATTCATCGACTTCAAACAGGCCTATGACACCATAATACGAGAGAGTATTTGGATTGCCATGGAAAGCATGGGGATACCAAAAAAACTTATTAGTCTAACGAAACTATGTGTCAACAATACCGAATTATGTGTAAAAATAGGAAACCAAGTCTCTAGCAATTTCACAGTTCGAAGTGGTCTGAAGCAGGGGGACGGATTATCTCCACTTCTGTTCAATATCGTACTCGACATGGTAATCAAGAAAGCGAACATTTATACCGAAATATTCACAAATCAGGGACCACAAATGTTGCTAGCCTTTGCAGATGATATTGACACAATAGGACAAAATACTGTAAGAGTCAAGGAAAGTTTCCTACAAATCGAAAAGGAGAGTCAGAAAGTGGGCCTTAAAATTAATGAAGATAAGACCAAATATATGCATGTAGCACGCAATCTCCGCAGAGATAGAATCAGACAAAACGTAACAATGGAGGACTATAACTTCGAGAATGTCCAAAAATTCAAATATTTGGGAACTGTCATAACATCGGATAACGACATGACAGAAGAAATAAAAGCCAGAATACAGAGTGGTAATAGATGCTTCTTTTCTCTGCAAACGCTGATAAAATCAAAAATCCTGTCAAGGTCCTCAAAGATAAAAATCTACCAAACAATAATAAAACCAGTGGTATGCTACGGGTGTGAGAGATATTTCTGTGTGCCTGAAAAGAATATAAATTTTATTTTTCGTGCCATTTTTTTTCTTTATTCACTCTGTATCCGTATGCACCCGAAACTCCATCCGTTCTATTCGCGATCGCTCGCGATATATACACGCTGGAAACCCCTTTCTTGTAATTTAGCGAAATAAACATTAACGCTACTAAAAGCAATAAAATAAATCAAGCCGCGATCCGAGCGAGAGCAGATACTCTCTTTCCTAAATGGGACGGGATCGGGGGGTGAAGGGGGAGACGCGGGGGGACGAGAGGGTGTTGTATCGAAGGGATAAGAAAAGACTTGGAATGCATTAGATAAGAGAGTTTGTTTTGTTTTACGTGTACGTAATTTTGTCGAGCTAGAAGTTTTAGAGGTACTATTTTAAATAGATTATTTAAAAAAATTATTTATGGACTACACAAACTATATATATATATATATATATATATATATATATATATATATATATATATATATATATATATATATATATGAGTCAGAGAGGGTCATATTTGGCAAATACTGAGAAAGAGCGATCATTTTTCATTTTTAGACATTATCATATATATATATATATATATATATATATATATATATATATATATATATATATATATATATATATATTGTGGTGTAAACTACATCTCACCGATAATTCCCGCCACAGTTTAAGTTCAAATAGTAGAATCAAAAATTATATATTACGACAACGGGTGTCTGGGAAGGTGTCAGTCGAAACCCACTGAGGAGTCCTAAGGCTAGCACCGGGACGAAACACCCCAAATTTTTACATTACAGTTAGTTCGTATTTCTCGCTGGGTACAGGGACCTTAGCAGAATACGACATGGCATCCCTGGACATGGGAACTTGCACTTGTGGCGTCAAGTAGCATGGGTGCTTAGCCGCACCGAATCCGCGACGGGGTGTTAGTCTCCACAGTTCTCAGGCACAATAACAATCAAGGCTTCCTTGTAATCGGGATCTGGAGTGTAAATCTCCAATTCTCAAGGAAGGTTGATTGTCTAGAGGAGGAGGTGTTGTGTAAACTACATCTCACCGATAATTCCCGCTACAGTTTAAGTTCAAATAGCAGAATCAAAAATTATATAGTACGACAACGGGTGTCTGGGAAGGTGTCAGTCGAAACTCACTGAGGAGTCCTAAGGCTGGCACCGGGACGAAACACCCCAAATTTTTACATTACAGTTAGTTCGTATTTCTCGCTGGGTACAGGGACCTTAGCAGAATACGACAATATATATATATATATATATATATATATATATATATATATATATATATATATATATATATATTGCGTATACGAGCTAACTCGCTAACGCCATACAGTAAAGTTTGAAAATGATGAATGAGATTTCACCGAAACGTCAGCCTTACAGTCCTGAGAGGGACTCAGCACAAACACGGGATGATATATATATATATATGGGTTTTAACGCGTCGACCATGTAAGTCTTTTAGCGCCTAACCTGGGTTATTTTAGAAATACTGAGCGCAGATAATACACAGACTAATGGGCAGTCTAGTGAGTATTACAGATTCTTTTCTGGTAAGTGAGTGGTGTGTTGTATTGTTGAAATAGGAGTGCTTGACGTTGTGTAGTTTATTTTCCTCTAGGTTTAGATCCCACTCAAGTTGTATGAGATTGTTGATAGGGTTGTTGGAGTGAGTATTAAGGTCTTTGATATGGAAGAGGTTGAAAGGGTGTTTGACGAGAAAATTTGTGTTTCGTCGCCTTGTATAACTACGTGGCTAGAGATCCATAGGATAATTATATGTTTCTTGTGTATGCGTCTCCTCTTATGAAGATATTTGATTTCCTTAGCTAGGGGGTGTGTAGGATTGTAAAAGGACATGTTTTAAATAGAATCGGTTGCCTTGATTCATTTTTTGTGGAAAGATGATATGATGCACTTCAGGGCACTGTATATTGCGTATAGTTCTGCAGTTAGTATGCTGGTTATTATGTGCAATATAAATGATTTTTGTACACCTAAAAAGTAGATTGCTGCACTAGTCTGAGTGGTAGTTTTAGATCCATCTATGTAAATAGTTTCAAAGACGTCAAATAAGACAGGGAGAGACAAGAAACAAATGTGGTATTTTACGCAGCAGCAACAACTTCATCAATCTGTAGAAAAATAGAGAAGGAAGTTTGTTGTAGCAAAATCTGACGCTAAATGAATTTTGGAAAAGTATAAATAGCATCCGTACAAGTTTAAAATGGTGCAACATTTACACCCCGGAGATGATGACCGCCGAGTAACGTTTTGTCAGTGGTATTTAGAACAAATCCACACCAACGAATATTTTGGCAGATTTGTCATCTGGTCTGAAAAATGCTATTTTTCAGTCGCGGGAATTTTTAATTGTCACAACACGAGGCATTGGTCTGCAGAAAATCACTATGTAATTTTTGAAAGGGCACAATAAGAGCGCTTCGGGGTTGGTGTCTCGTGTTTTATTTTGGACCGACGCATAGCCTACAAGATGTATCAAGAGGGTCTCATAGCACGTAGATACCAAGAAATCCTTGAGGAAATTATTCGAGAATTGCTTTTAAAGCTTCCATTGGCCCCTTTCAATTCCATTTATCTTCAACAAGACTGTTCCCCGAGCCACAATTCTGGGCTGTTAAAGCTATTTCTGGACAATAACTTTCCTCAAAGATGGATAGGTACCAATAAGCCAGTGCAAAATCAAGTGTATAAGAAACAACATGAATCTATAGTGGAACTTCGTGAAACAGTTGGCTTGGCCTTCCAAACTCTTCATAATAGATCTATGATTCTTTTAAATGCAATTAGAAGAATAACAAAACTGTGTTGATATTGCATTCAAGAAAATGGCCGTCATTTTGAAAACTATCTTTAAAAAAGTCTTGGTTGTTTTTAGTTTCAATTTTCCTTTTTGTTTTTATTACTTTAGTTTTACGAAATAATATTGTTCTTGTTTCATTGCAATCAAATTTCAATATTCTGGTTTTGTGTTGTTTAAAGTAATAAATGTAATACTAATTAAGTGCTTACAATTAAAATTATAGAAAAACGTTAAAATTAACTTTTAAAGTATCTAATCTTTGGTATAATTATCATTGTTAAAATTTTGCATTTGTTTCATATAAATTTGCCATGACCTATCTTTACAAATAAAGTAAATTATTGAAAATATCGAATTCTGACCATATTATATATTTTTGAAAAGTATAACTTATACTTAATCAATATCTAAAATAATATATAGGATGTCCTGTTTAAAAAATCATAATTTTGATTAATATTTCAAAAACTAAACTTTTTAGAGAAAAACTGACTACGTCTCACTCGACTCTGTGTAAAAAACTATACACAAATCAGTTTTTACCTTTTTGATAAATAAACACATAACGGAAATACGAGACTGTCTAAAAATCAAATATTTTCAAAACCACATGTAGATTAAAAACTAAGAAAGCCATGAGGAATTTTTCGTTTCGTTAAAACGTAGAATACTAAAGTGAAAACCGCAACACTATATCTTTAATAACACCCCGTATAATTCTGTTGCTTCATGCTACTTTTCTTCCATCTTGGTTTTTGCTGATATTTGTTGGTAATATTTTAATATTTTAATTCCTTTTTCTTATTTTATTCTTTGATTCTTTTTCTTATTAATTGATTTAGTTTTACATATTCGATTTTATTTTTGTGATATATTTTGTTATGGATTCCAGCTTCTTAGTCCGGTCAAAGTAGACATTCAAGGTTACCAAAATTCGCATAGAGCTGAAAATTTGTACAAAAGTTCGGAACACCATTATAAATAAGTTGTCAAAAGTCCCCGACGATCCCATGCCTGGAAAAAAAAGTATTCAAGGTCAAAGTGAGGAAAAATGGGTTTTTCGCGTTTTTCAGCCAAACGGTAAGTTTTATCATCAAAATAGTTCAAATCAAAATTGTAGACCATAAAAATTGATCTTACACTTTTTTTCCTAAGAGTCATCGTTTCCGAGATATCATCGCTCAAAAAGTTGGGAAAGCTGCGTTCTCCAAAATATGCACACGTTTCCACGTCACCTGTGAGGTAGTGTACTTGACGCGTTTTTTTAACGTGGTTTTCCCGGTAGGTCTATTCCACGAACCATACTGTACTATGTAATGATTAAAGAAAAGAAGAAGAAATAGTTAAAATAATCGAAGCTGTCTGGATTGTATGGAATTTAGATCAATTATTCGTCAGATTCATTATCGTTAAATACTTCTGCTTCTTCTTGTTCTTCGTCTTCCCGTTCTTCTTCTTCTTCTTCTTCCTGCTGAGTACAAATAAATCCCTCCAAAAGCGATGTATCAGACGTCTCTTCGTTGATATGATATGAACCGTCTTCTAATGGAGATTCAACATTGGAACACGAGTGGCCATGGCAATTTGTACATGCTAATGAACAAAATAACCCAACTTTTTTGCATCCGCATTTAGCATTACATCCCTTTTTACAATTGCAAAAAATTGTGTGTTGAGGAGTTTTTCTGGTGTAGGTGGGAGTAAAGTCTCTTTCGAGTATACATTTTACGACACTCCACGTGAATTGTCACAGATTTCTTATTTTTTAGGGATTCCGAAAATTCATCAGCTCTTTCAGTATTTGTATCAATTAATGCTTTCATTTCATGATCAACAGTAACACTTCCATTTTTATTAGTTAAAAGTTTATTACAAATAAAATAAAATTTCGACATTTTGTCTTTTTTTTTTAACTTAAACAGCACAAATAAGGTTAGAAAATATTAACGATAAACATAAAACACGTATTTTCACTACGAAGGAAAGTTAAAGACTAATAGTATTTCGTTTATTCGGCCGTTGAAAAGAGAGCAGGTGGTATACGACCTTTGCCACGCGGACAGTTGAATTGGAGGCACATGTTTTTCAAGGTTGCACTAGCGTAGAAGGTAAAGGACTGAGTTTCTTAGAAGTTAATATTGATTTATTTTATAAGTTTAAGGTAATATACCGATAGAAAAATATTTCAAGTAGAATTGCAGCTCCAGTGATGTCTGTACGCGGCGTACTTATGCCTATTAGGGAGAACGCAGCTTTCTCAACTTTTTGAGCGATGATATCTCGGAAACGGTAGCTCTCATGAGAAAAATATAAAATCAATTTTTATAGGTAATTTTATGATCTACAATTTTGATCTGAACTACTTTGATGATAAAACTTACCGTTTGGCTGAAAAACGCGAAAAACCCATTTTTTCCCATTTTGACCTTGAATAATTTTTTTTCCAGACATGGGATCGTTGGGGACTTTTGACAACTTATTTATAATGGTGGTCCGAACATTTGCACAAATTTTCACCTCCATGTGAATTTTGGTAACCTTACCTCTCTTTTTAAGGCTAACTTGACCGGACTATTCTAGCTAACATCATATAAGTAAATACTATAAAATTTTAAGAGAATTTATGTTATTGAATTGTATGCAATAATTCCATTCCGTTTTATTATGCTCATCGTTTAATAATTACAAAAATCCACACCTGCAGTTATTAGTTATTCCAAAAAGGAGAAAAAAACAAATCCTAAACGCAAACAAAGCCAGTGCATTCCGAATTCCTTTCAAACCTCAACGCTCTCTCGAAGAACTTTTTCAACATCAGAAAATTCGCAATCTAACTATTATCCCCTCTGAAGTTATTCGCTCTCGCAGCAGCAGCAGCAGATATTTCTCGTAATGATTTCCTTTTAGTCTTTATGGATGGATAGGTGGAAAATATTGCTTTATGATTTCCATCTGAAAAGCTTTTGTAGAAAATATTTAAACGCTGCGGATGTAATTTTCAATGAAAAGCGGTTATAGTCGGCGAGGAAAAAGTAAGAGTAGAGGAAGCGATTCATTAATAGATATACTGGAAGATATATTTTGTTTTACGTAACGATCAATAGCAAAATCACCAATAAGGACGGTTTCGCATTACGTTATAGTTTCGTAGCAGTTATTCTATATCATTATTTCAGTTTTTACAACATTCTGCGCAGTTCTTAGTCATACATTTATATATATATATATATATATATATATATATATATATATATATATATATATATATATATATATATATATATATATAGGTTTATTTCCTAAGAGTATTTATTCATTTAATTTTACCTTTTGTTAATTTCCTGATGAGACGTCGATGAAAGCAGGTCTGGAACTTTTTTGTAACCTCTATTTCCTTATTTTTAACATAGAACGCCAATGATAGAAGGTCTAGAAATCGCCGGATTTTTCCTTTTTCTTATTTTGATTACCCCATGTAATATGGAAAAACTTCTAGAGAATTAGGGAATCTTCCGGTATCGACCAAAAGGGTATATGAGGGGTTCAGATCGGCTTTCGTAGACAGTATAGTTTGAGAGCACGTCGACGCAACTTGAATTATTTTAACAAGTTGTCAAAGCTATAACAATAAAGAGATTTTGAAATAAATAAAAGTTTATTCGGTAATACAGTGTGTGTTCAAAAATCGGCCATCCGGAACAAATTTTGGTCAGAAGTGGAATCAAATTCAGAAGAAGTTAGTTTAGGTTAGAAAAAAATTAATTGAAATTTATGCCAGTAGAAACTAGAAGACAGAAAGCAAAAATGGAAAAACAACTTCAAGCTAGTTTAAATCAGATGTTGATGATAATACAGGATATGAAAACAAGCCAAGAAGGTATGATGAAGAACCTAAACGATATGAAACAAGAAATAAAGATAAGCCAAGACGGTATGATGAAAAATCTAAACGATATGAAACAAGAAATAAAGATAAGCCGAGAAAGTATGACAAAAATCTAGACGATATGAAACAAGAAATAAAGACAAGCAAAGATGATATAAAACAAGAATTAAAAACAAGCCTGGAGGACATGTGACTGGAACACATAGAATTAGAAATGTAACAGCAGATTAGCAAAATTGGAGAAGACGTACATGGCGAAGTGACGTGAATCCAGAAACAGATGCAACAATTACATCTGCAAATTAAAGAAGACGTACTTGGCGAAATACAACATGAGGTGACAAGAACCCGCAAACAGGTGCAACAATTACATTTGCAAATGGAGAAGGTAACCAGTACAGATGTAATAAAGGTTTATGGTGTTCCTGCCACTAGTGTGATGAAACCACCTACCTTCGACGGCAGTATACCTTGGCTTACCTATGTCCGCCAGTCTGAAGCCGCTGCCACCGGCAATAATTGGAGTTCATCCGAGAAGCCTCTTATTCTAGCACTACGAGGTGAAGCTGTGGAGGTTCTACGTAACATTCCTGAAGAGAAACAGCATGATTACGAGATTATTGTTACTTTTCTGGAGATGCGCTATGGGGAAGCCCACTTCCAAGAAGTTTATAAGGCATAACTCCAAAGAAGAAGACCAAAATACAACAAAAGTCTTCAAGAATATAAGGAGGATATAATGAGACTAATAAATTTTACCTACCTAACGTACCCAGAAGAAGTAAAGCACGCGACCCAGAAACAAGTCAGACACTAAGAATATCCAGATTGCAGAAAATTTCCGAGGCTCTTGCTTATGCACTGTAATTTGAAATAGCCAAACAGACTTCGAGGAACCAAGAAAGAATCATAAGAAGAGTCAAAGTTTCCCCAGATTATCGTAAGACCAACGAAAAAATTTTCGTGAGGCTAATGAGGGAGTTGCAAGAATTTTTGAAGAAGGGAAAACACATGACAACAAAAATACAACCTTTCATAGCAGAAATAGAATTCGTTGTTGGAAGTGTGGCCAAGAGGGGCATCTACAAAGCCACTGTACTCGCAACACTCTTTCTGACAGAGGTACTGATGGCTATCGGTTTCATATTGCTAATGTAGGTGATGATGTTCGAAGAAACGTCTTGGAGAAAGTTTTTGCTCCTTATGGTGAACCAAAAGAAGTCTGGTTGAGTAATAGTATTTCCTGTTTTGATTTTCTGTTTACAAAGATAGAAAAAATGCTGCATTTGCCGTCAAAGCTTGCGATGGAGTTGAAGTATGTGGTTGTCGCTTTAGAGTGACTTATGCCAGACCGAGAGAAAGGAGTCGGGGTCGCCGGTACCATTCGAATAACATGCGTTGTTACCAGTGCAGATACAATAGTCAGTTTTACAGAGATTGTCCGGAAATTATTGCTGGTAGAGGCGATAGAAGCAAGGACCATTATGGAAGAGATAAAAGGAGTACCCGCGGCGAACGTGAAGAATGAGACGAGAGAAACCGTGACCGCGAAAGAAGTTACGGAAGAAAAACGTTCTACAGGTCACCCTTTAGAAGGTACATTGAGGGAGACTGTCACCGCGGAAGGGACTATGGATGAAGGTCATCCTCGGAAAGGTACAGAGACGACTGTAAATTAAAAGCGACGGAATGAAGACCTTCTATGACCTCAAAGCCAATACTGGAGGATTGATGGTTGGTGAAAAAATGTGGTTGTAAAATCCGAAAAGAACCAAAGGGATTCACCAACGCTTCAGAAGTCATGAAAAGGTCCGTTCAACGTAGTGACTTGATTAAACGATCTGGTGTACCGAATTCAGAGAAATCCTCATGTGAAGAGCAGGGGGCAATGTAACGAACTTTATAGCGTTATAGATATCATAGTATTAGTTTGTGTTTGTAGTTTCTATGGTTTATTTTCTAGTTTATAATTTATTTATTTAATTTTCCTTTTGTTATTTCCTCATGTGACGTCGATGAAAGAAGGTCTGAAACTTTTTAGTAAATTCTATTTCTTTATTTTGAACTTGAAATGCCTATGACAGAAGATCTAGAAATCGCTAGTTTACTCCTTTTCCTTATTCTCGTTACACCTTGTAGTATGAAAACCTTTCTAGAAAGATCCGTAATCTTCTGGTATCGACCAAAAGGGTATATAAAGCGTCTAGATCGACTTTCGTGGACATTATATTTTAAGAGCACGTCGATGCAACTTGAATTATTTTGACAAGTTGATAAAGTTGTGACAATAAAGAGGTTTTGAAATAACATAGTGTGTTCAAAAATCGGCCGTCCGGAACAATATATAAGAATTTATAAAGGTAATGTTTATTTTATTTAGTGCAGCATTTAACTAAATACCAGCCTTAAAGTGTGTACTTACATTAACTTGATCAGATTTGGCATTAATACTAGGCTGGCTGTTGCCAGCTCTATCCCTCCTCTCGCACTTATACCCCCATAACGGGCAACCCTCGAAATGGTTTAACTCTCTTAAAATCAAGTTTCAAGAAGAAGCAATTATTTTTAAATATTTGCATTTTCTAGTGCACCAGTAAAAGTTTTGCCAAAGAATCTAGAATACATATACTAGTCTCAAGTTAGAAAACAAATAAATTTTAATAGCATTTTACGCATATAATACATTTTTAAAAATCAGGTTACCAAATAATTTTCTTGGAAGATTCTGTAGCGAAACGGCTACACGTATTTTGGTACAACCACAGTGGAAGTGTGTTCAGACTGTTCCAGATTCGAATAATCGATTTTCGCTTTGACGAATGGGACTAATTAAAAATTTTCCCATCAATCTTATCTTTGATTCTTTAGGTTTGTTATAATCATACTATTCGGCGAACGAAACCGAAAACATCTTACTCACTCTGAGGCAATAAAGCAATTTTTTCAATTTTTCTTTTCTGGTCTCTTGTTTTTCCGCTTTACTGTTAGAAATGGATACAAAATCTATTTCTGTTCTTTTCTCATTGGTTATATTCATCCGGAGCAAAGATCAAAAGGGAAACGAGCGAACCCACCCGACACCCGTTTTGTCGGTTTGGCTAATATTTCGCCTTTTGCTAATAATCTATATCGATATTTGCAGTGAAAAAGACAAGAAAAATATGCTTTTAACAATTTCCATTTAGTATTGCATTTGATATTTAATTTCTAATTAATTAAGTAAAAATTAAGTATGTCCTAAATAATAGTCCATGTATATATATATATATATATATATATATATATATATATATATATATATATATATATATATACATATGTTATGTCGGATATTCTCACGGGTGTGATATGCGATCGAAGGTTTTCGGGCATCCCGTGTATGTGCTGAGTCCCTCTCAGGATTGTAATGCAGCTGACGTTTCGGTGAAATCTCATTCACCATTTTCAAAGCTCACTGTATGGAAGAAATTTTTTCCGTTGTAGTCTTGGACGTTTTTTTCAGTTCTTTATCCAAACAACCAAGAAGTGTTGCATAGTAATCCCCTCTGATTGTTTGACCTTTTTTTTAAACTAATCAATAAATATTATGCCTTGAGAATCCTAAAAACAGTGGTCATAACTTGTCGGGCCGACAAAACAGATTTTTTCTTCTTCAAACTTTTTTGGCATATTCTTATTGGACGCCCTCCATTGTCTTGACAGCTGCTTCGACTCAGCGTGTAGTGATAGATCCAGGTCTTGTTCACAGCCACGTATCTGCGCCAAAAATCTACTGGATTACGTTTAATCATCGATAAACATTGCTCAGAATTGATCTTTTGGGCGAGTTTTTTCAGCTATCAACAATAGCGGCACCTATCTGGCACAGAGTTTTTCATACATAAATGTTGGTGTAAAGTATTTTCTACAGTATCATTTGATATGACAACACATTCAACTATATGCTTTTTTGGTCGGTCGATGTAAACAATACTATATATTTTTTCTGGTGTAATGACCTAAACTGCGCATCCCTACCATGTTGCAAAAATAAAAAATAAATAGTTTTTAAAGTCGGTGCAGAACTTCTGGGAACTGCATCCAACTCAGTTTTAATTTAAGCAGCTGTCCAGCCAGTCCGAAGAGTACAGCTACATTATATATATATATATATATATATATATATATATATATATATATATATATATATATATACACATATATATATATATATATATATATATATATATATATATATATATATATATATATATATATATATATATTTATTTATTTATTTTTCCTTTATTTTGTCTTTTCTTGGGTTTAGGTTCTATATTTAATAAAAAACACAAAACAATTGACGTTTCGCCCTTTATTTAAGGCATTTTCAAAATTTTTTCCTCCTAAAAATATTTTTATATAATTAGCATTCACATATCTACAATTTAAAAAAAAAACAAACAAGATATTCTAAAACAGTATTTAAATTTTTAAAACTTTTAATTTTACTGGTACACACCTTGACATTTTGTTATTCTATTACTAAATAAAATTTAATCTTTACAACGTCTACTGAGGATACATGGAATGCGAATGTGTTTTTTTTTTATATATTTTTTATATTTTACAATGCACAAAAAAATCTGATCGTGCTATCTCCCTAACATCTCCAGAATTCCGACCAAAAATACTGCAAAAAGTAAAAAAGACACTAATAAATAATAATTTCAACGAAAAGACTATCACCAAAATAATTGATAAACGAACATATAAGTTTTATAATAACGTAAAAGCAAAAAACATAGAACATAAACAGCAAAAATATGTAGCATTACCTTACACTGGTGAGCTGTCAGAAAAAATAAAATACATTTTAAAAAAGCATGATATTATCGTATGCCACAAGTCACATAATAAATTAAATACATTGTTCACAAATTTAAAAAGTAAAACTCCTCTCATGAATAAATCAAATGTAATATATTCGATCCCTTGCACAAATTGTCCCAAAAAATATATAGGTATGACGAGCCAATTACTGAAGAACAGATTAAATGGCCATAAATATACGAAAAACGCCTCAACAGCCTTAAACACACAGGACGAAAAACATACTTTTAATTATAACAGTACCAAAATAAAAAACAAATATATGAATTACCAAAAATTACAGAAAAAGGAAATGATAGAAATTAAAAAAGATAAAAACACTGTTAACGACAAAACAGATTTGGAAAATTTGAGCCACATTTACACAAGCCTAATTTAAACAAAAATATTAATTATTCGATCCTGTCAAATAGGAATGAAAAATTGAATATCCTCTTAAACATAAAACTAAACGTTATACCTTATTTGTTTTTTTGTGCGTTGTAAAATATAAAAAATATAAAAAAAGCACATTCGCATTCCATGTATCCCCAGTAGGCGTTGTAAAGATTAAATTTTATTTAGTAATAGAATAACAAAATGTCAAGGTGTGTACCGGTAAAATTAAATATTTTTAAAAGTTTTAAAAATTTAAATACTGTTTTAAAATGTATATATATATATATATATATATATATATATATATATATATATATATATATATATATATATATATATATATATATATATATATACATATATAAAGTTTCCACCTTATTCTACTAGTCACAAAAGACCATGCCTACGAGACTCAGTTGAAGGTTATGTATGGCCCTTTTGGAGGCAAAAGATCATAAAGTACTCTAATTTTATTTCCGGATTCTAGTGATGTATCTAATTTACATAGCCTGTAACTACCTTAGGAGAAACGTCGGGATATGCTTTTGAATATCTTTCATGGATTCATGAGTCCATCGAAATTAGTTTGAGTAATATTTGACTTTAAGTTATGTTGGATTCTTCTCTTTAAAACAACAATCATTCTTTCGTGAATATTTTCAAGATTAATATGTTTCTTCGTAACAAACTGTGATGTTCCTATTTAAAAAAAACTCATTTTTTTCTTGCAAAACACTTCATAAAACACAAGTGAAAAACTGTTATTATTAAACATTACTACGAAGCATAAATCTCTTCTAACATTCTAGGTAGACATTAGGAAATGGAGCCATTTTTTCTTTTGAAATTCCAAATAATATATGTAGTAAAAATTATTAATAATTAAGAAAGTGTTAGGGCAACTGACGTTACCCTTCCTCAAACCTTCGTCCCCTCATAAATAAATAACCAATATTTCCCCCAAACCAAAAAAGTCATCCCTTATATAAGCAGTCAGCCCTCATCCCAATACAGTAAAAACAACGGTGGTCCAAAAATACCCCTTTTCCTAATATGTCATTACTTTGCTAATTACTCCCAAAAAGCGTCTATAAATTCCCTGGTCCTTTTTCAACACATTCCCCCAACCCCCAACCCTTTATCTGCTTCTGCCGATAGTGAACCCTTCGGCCCTTATTTCAATTCCCTAGATCATTCTCTCTCTCACAACCCTTTTTTAGCTTTCCGTGGCACATGTGTCTCCGAAACGTAAGGAAAAGTCCACCACTTTACGTGCCAGCGGTTGTCTTCGTTCGATTCTTTCGTTAATTGCATGCGAAAGAAAAAGAGGCGAAGTGAGGACGTGAAGGTGAATGAAAACGAAATATAGTTACGTAAAATGTAGTAAAGTTAATAGTGTTACATTGGAAGAGTTATTTTTTTACTTTTGGTTTGTCTTGGTCTTTCCTACGAGGAAGAGTCAAAAAATATAGTTAGATAATTCATAACAGTACAAAAATTATTTCAATGTTTGTACATTATATATACATACATATATATATATATATATATATATATATATATATATATATATATATATATATATATATATATATATCAGGGCTACAATAAAATAATAATAATAATAATAATACAGCAGACCACGTCACCTAGGACCCGATAACATGGAAAGGGTTCCCACAGAGCTTCATACTTTTGGTATCTTTGGGTACCTGGTATGAGTGAATGTTCCCTGGAGGGAGTGCGAAGCCGTCTGGCTTGTAAATCATAATAATAATAATAACAACATCCATGAATGAAACAGTAATGCGCATTTTTTATAGGGTGACTGAACTAGGACGAGAAACGATCGGCTATAGACAACAGCTTCATGCCGAATTTTGTAGGAAATATCCACACCTACAAGTGTCACAACAGAGAATAGCAGATCAATACAGAGCTATTCTCCGAAATCAACTAATCTCAGAAGCGCGACTTAACATCATCAAAGCGGAAATAGAACGAGAGAGAAGAAGTACCGATGATAACAATGAACAAACCCCAGAACCTGCGCCACAGCCAGATCCAGAGACTCAAGAACAACCAGACAACGACATGAGAGCTGACATCGCTGTGGACAGGCAACAACAACTACATCAACACGAGGGTCAGATAACTCCAAGAGCTCTACCCGCCGAAGATGCTGTGCGGGAACCCCAACAAGCTCTTACTCAAGCGGGACGACCAAGACAGCGCATGAAATGGACTGTGTCCATGAACGAGACAATAATGCGCATTTTTTATAGGGTGACTCAACTGGGACGAGAAATGATCGGCTACAGACAACAACTACATGCCGAATTTTGCAGGGAGTACCCACACATGCAAGTGTCCCAGCAGAGAATAGCTGACCAATATAGAGTTATTCTCCGAAACAGCCTAATTCCTGAAGCTCGGCTTAATATCATCAAAAAGGAAATTGAACGTGAGATCAGAGGCACTGACAATAACAACAATCCGATTGCTGAACCTGAGCCACAACCGGAACCTGAGGTCCAAGAACAACAGGAACAGCTAAATGACGAAGCCCAACAGGACAACACTGAACTCTTTTATCAGAAATTGTCAACGGAAATGAGTGCTGCGGTGTTGGAGTATGATGGAATCAATCCGTTAAGAAGACCGGCACTGCCAAAAATTAATTCATCCAAAAAACTGGGTGCCATGTTAGACATCATGAACAATCGGATTTTACCAGCTTATGTTTCGGATGCCTACACTCTGGAGTCCTTACATATGACCATCTACTGTGCCGCGACTGCTATAGCTAGAGCTCTAGAAATTAAAGTTACAACAGAGCGTCGATCAGCAAGGACAGAACCCAACATACCACCATGGGAAAGACGTCTAAACAAGAAAATAGAAAGTCTTCGAATAGATATAGGACAGCTGACGGAGTACATCAGGGGCACAAGAACTAGTCGACTGCAAAGGCGAGTTGAAGAAATCATGAGTCGTGTCCGATATCATTCGCAACAAGATCCAGCGAATGTCACTGCTCAGCAATGCCTTGACACGCTGAAACAGAAGCTTTCTGTTATTGCAGGACGGCTAAAGAGGTACAAGACCAGCAATAATCGAAAACGAGACAATGCGCTCTTCCAACGATCAGAAAGGACTTTCTACCGTAAGCTAAACTCTCCACCTAATATAGCAGATAATAGATATCCCAATAGAGAGCAGGTAGAAGAGTTCTGGGGAAACCAACTTTCCACACCAGCCGATTGTAACATCGCAGCTGGCTGGATCAATGAAGAACACCAAATCTGCCAAGAATACAGCCAGATGCAGTTTGAGCCATTTACCACCGAGGAAATTTCAAGAATAATCAAGGAATCCCATAACTGGAAAGCTCCAGGTCTCGACGGGATCCAGAACTACTGGCTCAAAAAGTTCTGGTGTATGCACCATCAGCTGGCTAATCTTATTAATGATGTTTTTCTTAACCCAGCAAAAATGCCATTGTTCTTGACCGAAGGTATTACGTACCTCCTACCAAAGGACCAACACAACACACAGGACCCAGCTAAGTATAGGCCAATCACCTGCCTACCCACACTGTATAAGGTGATCACCTCCTGCTTGACCCAACGCATCTATGCACATTGTGAGCAAAATAACATCATTGCAACTCAACAGAAAGGATGCACGAGGGGAGCAATGGGATGCAAGGAACAATTGATTGTTGACTCTGTCATATGTAACCAAGCCTGTACCAATCGAAGAAACCTCTTTGCTGCCTACGTGGATTATAAGAAGGCCTTCGACTCAGTACCACATGAGTGGCTCAAAACTATATTAAGAATGTACAGGGTCGACAATAATTTTGTTTCCTTTTTAGAACGCATCATGTCAACCTGGAGAACTAGGATCCAATTGCAAGTGCCATCCAGTGACATCATCGAAACTAACACCATTCCGATACGAAGAGGAATATTTCAAGGCGATTCACTTAGCCCATTGTGGTTCTGCCTTGCAATGAACCCATTATCACGCCGTTTGAACTCCACCAGACACGGCTTTAGTGTTAGAAACAACAACGAAGAGATAGTCAGAGTGAATCATCTTCTATACATGGATGATCTTAAACTGATGGCTGCTACCAGAAGCCAGCTGGAACAAATGCTTAAAATTGTAGAGGAGTTCTCCGGGGATATCGGAATGCAGTTTGGACTTGACAAGTGCCGTATTTTGAACATCGTTAAAGGGAAGATACAACCGGGGGCTTTTGAAATGCAGAACGGTGAAACTATAGCTGCAATGGAAGCAGACCAAACATACAAATATCTAGGTATGAAACAGGCTAAAAGAATTGATCATGGCACTATGAAGGCTGAATTGACAGCCGAATTTGTCAGGAGGGTAAGGCGGGTATTAAGAAACTAATTTAAATAGTAGAAATTTGTTTAAGGCGCTCAACACGTATGCTTGCTCTGCGCTGAGCTACTCTTTTGGAATTGTAAAGTGGAGCAGGACGGACATCCAAAACCTGCAAAGAAAAATAAGGACACTCCTAACAAAAGCACAAAAACATCACCCTCGGAGTGCTATTGAACGTACAATGCTTCCAAGACACCAAGGAGGAAGAGGATTGGTGGATATTGGTAAGCAGCTCGACCAACAAATAATAAACTTACGTTCATATTTCCACAGGTTGGCGGACTCTTCCACACTACATCGAGCAATATGCGAGGCAGACGATTCAACACCGCTACAGTTGAGGGAACAAGATATTACTTCTCACCACCAAACAGACCAAGAGAAGTTACAAACCTTGCTACGGAAGCCACTTCATGGACGGCATCCAAATGAGGTCAATCAGGACAATGTCGACAACTCAGCGTCGAACTACTGGTTGATTTCAGGACAGATGTTTCCAGAAACGGAGGGCTTCTTGTTGGCTATCCAAGACCAGGTTATTCCGACGAAGAACTATCGGAAGTTCATCATTAGAGATCCCTCAATAGAGAATGACCAGTGCAGATACGGCTGTCGAACATCGGAGACAGTCCAGCACATAACTGGAGGATGCCAAGCATTTGCCGCAACCGAATATAAGGAAAGACACGACTCAGCCGCTAAGATACTCCACCAAGAGTTAGCAGAAAAGGTAAAGTTATTACAGGTAGGAAAAGTGCCTTATTACAAGTACAATCCGGAGCCTATTCTTGAAAACAACCAGTTCAAGTTATATTGGGACCGAACGGTTCTGACGGATCAAACAGTTGCTCATAATAGACCAGATATTATACTAATAGACAAAATCTCTAGGCGAACTACACTAATCGACATCGCTGTACCTAACAACAACAACCTAAGACCAAAATACAACGAGAAGATCGCCAAATACAGAGATCTGGAGGTGCAAATCCGAAGACAATGGGCAATGAACAGCGTCCAAACGATTCCCATAATACTCTCATCAACTGGAGTGATACCGAAGAACCTCCTGCAGAACATCAGGGGACTGGGTCTTAGTGAGCATCTGTATAAACCGATGCAGAAAGCAACTCTCCTAGCAACCGCGCGAACAGTCCGAAAGTTCATGGGAAATACAGCAGACCACGTCACCTAGGACCCGATAACATGGAAAGGGTTCCCACAGAGCTTCATACTTCTGGTACCTTTGTGTGCCTGGTATGAGTGAATAATCCCTGGAGGGAGTGCGAAGCCGTCTGGCTTGTAAATCATAATAATAATAATAATAAGGTGATCACCTCCTGCTTGACCCAACGCATCTATGCACATTGTGAGCAAAATAACATCATTGCAACTCAACAGAAAGGATGTACGAGGGGAGCAATGGGATGCAAGGAACAATTGATTGTTGACTCTGTCATATGTAACCAAGCTGTACCAACCGAAGAAACCTCTTTGCTGCCTACGTGGATTATAAGAAGGCCTTCGACTCAGTACCACATGAGTGGCTCAAAACTATATTAAGAATGTACAGGGTCGACAATAATTTTGTTTCCTTTTTAGAACGCATCATGTTAACCTGGAGGACTAGGATCCAATTGCAAGTGCCATCCAGCGATACCATCGAAACTAACACCATTCCGATACGAAGAGGAATATTTCAAGGCGATTCACTTAGCCCATTGTGGTTCTGCTTGCAATGAACCCACTATCACGCCGTTTGAACTCCACCAGATACGGCTTTAGTGTTAGAAACAACAACGAAGAGATAGTCAGAGTGAATCATCTTCTATACATGGATGATCTTAAACTGATGGCTGCTACCAGAAGCCAGCTGGAACAAATGCTTAAAATTGTAGAGGAGTTCTCCGGGGATATCGGAATGCAATTTGGACTTGACAAGTGCCGTATTTTGAACATCGTTAAAGGTAAGATACAACCGGGAGCTTTTGAAATGCAGAACGGTGAAACTATAGCTGCAATGGAAGCAGACCAAACATACAAATATCTAGGTATGAAACAGGCTAAAAGAATTGATCATGGCACTATGAAGGCCGAATTGACAGCCGAATTTGTCAGGAGGGTAAGGCGGGTATTAAAAACTAATTTAAATAGTAGAAATTTGTTTAAGGCGCTCAACACGTATGCTTGCTCTGCGCTGAGCTACTCTTTTGGAATTGTAAAGTGGAGCAGGACGGACATCCAAAACCTGCAAAGAAAAATAAGGACACTCCTAACAAAAGCACAAAAACATCACCCTCGGAGTGCTATTGAACGTACATGCTTCCAAGACACCAAGGAGGAAGAGGATTGGTGGATATTGGTAAGCAGCTCGACCAACAAATAATAAACTTACGTTCATATTTCCACAGGTTGGCGGACTCTTCCACACTACATCGAGCAATATGCGAGGCAGACGATTCAACACCGCTACAGTTGAGGGAATAAGATATTACTTCTCACCACCAAACAGACCAAGAGAAGTTACAAACCTGGCTACGGAAGCCACTTCATGGACGGCATCCAAATGAGGTCAATCAGGACAATGTCGACAACTCAGCGTCGAACTACTGGTTGATTTCAGGACAGATGTTTCCGGAGACGGAGGGCTTCTTGTTAGCTATCCAAGACCAGGTTATTCCGACGAAGAACTATCGGAAGTTCATCATTAGAGATCCCTCAATAGAAAATGACCAATGCAGATATGGCTGTCGAACATCGGAGACAATTCAGCACATAACTGGAGGATGCCAAGCGTTTGCCGCAACCGAATATAAGGAAAGACACGACTCAGCCGCTAAGATACTCCACCAAGAGTTAGCAGAAAAGTTAAACCTATTACAGGTAGGAAAAGTACCTTATTACAAGTACAATCCGGAGCCTATTCTTGAAAACAACCAGTTCAAGTTATATTGGGACCGAACGGTTCTGACGGATCAAACAGTAGCTCATAATAGACCAGACATTATACTAATAGATAAAATTTCTAGGCGAACTACACTAATCGACATTGCGGTGCCTAACAACAATAACCTAAGGCCAAAATACAACGAGAAGATCGCCAAATACAGAGATCTGGAGGTCCAAATCCGAAGACAATGGGCAATGAACAGCGTCCAAACGATTCCCATAATACTGTCAACAACTGGAGTGATACCGAAGAACCTCCTGCAGAACATCAAGGGACTGGGGCCTTGGTGAGCATCTTTATGAGCCGATGCAGAAAGCAATCCTCCTAGCAACCGCGCGAACCGTCCGAAAATTCATGGGAAATGCAGCAGACAACGTCACCTAGGACCCGATAACATGGAAAGGGTCCCCACAGAGCTTCATACTTTTGGCGTCTTTGTATGCCTGGTATGAGTGAATAATCCCTGGAGGGAGTGCGAAGCCGTTTGGCTTGTAAATAATAATAATAATAATAATGGATGATCTTAAACTGATGGCTGCTACCAGAAACCAGCTGAGGCAATTGCTTAAAATTGTACAGGAGTTCTCTGGGGATTTATGTATTTTGAACATTGTTAAAGAGAAGATACAATCGGGGGCTTTTGAATTGCAGAACGGTGAAATTATAGCTGCAATGGAAGCAGACCAAACATACAAATATTACTTCTCACCACCAAACAGACCAAGAGAAGTTACAAACCTGGCTACGGAAGCCACTTCATGGACGGCATCCAAATGAGGTCAGTCAGGACAATGTCGACAACTTAGCGTCGAACTACTGGTTGATTTCAGGACAGATGTATCCGGAAACGGAGGGCTTCTTGTTAGCTATCCAAGACCAGGTTATTCCGACGAAGAACTATCGGAAGTTCATCATTAGAGATCCCTCAATAGAAAATGACCAATGCAGATATGGCTGTCGAACATCGGAGAGAAATAAACCTAAAACTCTACGAACTACACACAAACTAATACAATGCAATGTATAACGCTATAAAGTTCGTTACTTTGCCTCTTTCCAAGCCTTAATCGTCCCGATCAACCTTCTTGATCTTGATAATAGGCCAATATGTCAAGATCCACGAGCTATGAGAGCTTTTCTGAATTCGGTACACTCGATAGTTAAGTCAGGTCACTACGTTGTGCGGACTTTCCTATGACTTCTGAAGCTTTGGTGAACGCCCTTTGGTTCTTTCTTGATTTTCAACGATACTTTTTGATCAACCATGAATCCACTAGTATTGGCTTTGAGGTCATAGTGGGTCTTCATTCTGTCGCTATCTATTTGTAGTTATCTCTGTACCTTTACGAGGATGACCTGTAGGACATTCTTCTTTCGTAGTCCCTTTCGCGGTCACGATTTCTTTCGACTTATCCTCTCGAGGATAATTTGTGGAACGTTTTTTTCTCGTAGCATCTTTCACGGTCACGGTCTTTCTCGTCTCGTTCTCCACAGTCGCCACAAGTACTCATTCTATCTCCTCTTTAATGGTCTTTCAATGTTTATGTTTATTTCCAAAAATAAAATTATTTTTCCTACCTCTTGGACAGTACAAATTGTTGTGCTTGCTTATGAAGAATTTCCCTATTATGGAAACTAGAAAATAAAAAGCAAAAATGGGAGAACAACTTCAGACTAGTTTTGAATCAGATACTAATGACTGATTAAATTAAAGACAAGCCAAGACAATATGAAACGGGAATGAAAAATAAGCCAAAAAGATATAAAGACAAACCAAGATGACATGAAACAAAAATTAATGACACTGAAAACAAGCCAAGAAGAGATGAAACAAGAATTACAGATAAGCCAAGATGATATAAAACAAGAACTAAAAACAAGCCTGGCGGACATGAATGAGGAATTTAAAAAAAATCAAAAATATATGAAGCGTATAGAACAAGAAATGCTACAGAAGATTAGCAAAATTAGAGAAGACGTATATGGGGAAGTACAATATGAGGTGATGGGATTCCAGAAGTAGATGCAACAATTACATTTGCTAATTAGAGAAGATATACATTGCGAAGTATAACGTTAGGTGCAACAATTACATTTGCAAATCGAGAAAGTAACCAGTACAGGTATAATAAAAGTAGATGGTGTTCCTACAACTAGTGTGATGAAGCCACCTACGTTTGCAGTCAAAGTACCTTGGCTTATCTGTGTCCGTCAATTTGAGGCCGCCGCCAGCGGCAATAATTGGAGTTCACCAGAGAATGTACATGTTCTTGTTCTAGCACTACAAGGTGAAGCTATGGAGGTTTTACGTAAAATTCCCGAAGAAAAACAAAATGATTACGGGTTATTGTTACTGCGTTATGAGGAAGTCCACCTCCAACAAGTTTATAAGACCCAACTTCAAGGAAGAAAATAAAAATACAACGTAAGTCTGCAAGAATATGAGGTGGATATAATGAGGCTAATAAATTTGACTTACCCAAAATATCCGGAAGAAATAAAGCAAGAGTTAGCAATAAATAGTTTTATCGAAGGTTTACGCAATCCAGAAACAAGTCAAACTGTAAGAATGGCCTGACTCAAGAAAATTTCCGAAGCTCTTGCTTATGCCCTTCAGTTTGAGATAGCCAAACAGACTTCAAGCAACCAAGAAAAAATCATAAGAAGAGTTAACGTTCTATGGGATTATCGCAAGACCAACGAAGCAATTTTCATGAAGCTAATGAGGGGGTAGCAAGAATTTTAGAACAAAAGGAAAACATATGACAACAAAAATAAGTACGTTGTTGGAAGAGTGGTCAAGAGGGGCATGTACAAAGCCACTGTACTTGCAGTACTGTTCCTGACAGAGATTCTGATGGCTATCGGCTTCATATTGCTAATATAGGTGATGAAGCTCGAAGGAGCGACTTGGCGAAAGTCTTTGCTCCTTCTGGTGAACTTAAAGAAGTCTGGTTAAGTAATAGTATCCCCTGTTTTGGATTTGATGTTTACAGAGATAAAAAAATGCTGCCGTTGCCGTCAAGGCTTGCGACGGAGTTGAACTATGCGGTTGTCGCATTAGAGAGACTTATGCCAGATCAAGAAGGAGGGGTCAGGGTCGCCGATACGATTGGACTAACACGTGTTGTTACCGGTGAGGATAGAATGGTGAATTTTACAGAAATTGCCTGGAAATTACTGCTGGTAGAGGCGATAGAAGAAAGGATCATTACAGAGGAGATAGAAGGGGTGCTCATGGCGACTGTGGAGAAGGACCGTGACCGTGAAAGAGGCTACGAGAGAAGAACGTCCTACAGGTCATCCTCGGAAAGGTACAGAGACAATTACAAATAGATAACGACAGAACGAAGACCCACTATGACCGCAAAGCCAATACTAGGTGATTCATGGTTGATCAAAAAGTATCATTGGACAATCAGGAAAGAATCAAAGGGCGTTCACCAAAGATTCAGAAGTCATAGGAAAGTCCGTACAACGTAGTGACCTAACTTAACGATCGAGTGTACATAATTCAGAAAAGCTCTCATAGCTTGTGGATAATTGGAGTTTATCAAAGAAGGCACGTGCTCTCGTTCTAGTAACATGAGGTGAAGCTATTCTATGTAACATTCCCGAAGAAAAACAGAATTATTATGAGTGTATTGTTACTGGGGAGGGTAAGTTTTGACTTTCTTCTCGATATGTTGGTACAGGTGGGCCATCATCTCGTTGGTGGTAGAATAGGATAAATGGTGTTCTGTAGCAATTTATTTAAACTATGCAACCTCTAACACGGAAAGGATGTGATGGAATGAAGTTTCCATTTACTGTTCGCATTTACTTCATATATATATATATATATATATATATATATTATATATATATATATATATATATATTTATATATACCGAAAATTTAACTACTGCACTACGTATATATCTAATGTACATAACAAAATTTTTACAGTCGCGACATCTCATTAATCCAATTTCCAAACCTAAATTTCTAACAATTTAAAAGCTTTACACACTGACTCATCTTTCTCGTGTGAACAAACTGTTAATTTTTATTAGGATATCATTAATAAACACTGTTAATTACTGTTAAAATGCACCACAAGTAATATTAATTTATCTTTTATTTTTCCTGATCATTTACATTTTCATGTAATTGCTTTTAATGTGATCCTTGTTAATTTTTACACTTTTTTAATTGATACTAATTGGTACTGTATAACTATATGGACGTCGTATTTTCGTTTTAATAGTTGGGTTCTGCGCGGATATTGATATACAGGGTCAGTACAAGTTTTACTATAAATCAGTCTTTTCGAAGGCTCAGTTCTAAAGGAAAAAACTGTTGTTCATAACTCAAGTTACATTTTTTAAAAAGACTATTTTTAAATGAACTATCAGAGAGCTTTCCAGTAACAAAGCGCTTGATGAAGGGATGCATGCTTTTAAAGATAAATTCTAACGAAGTCTTCCCAGAATAGTATTTTTAGTGGTCTGGAAATACACTAAAATAAAAAAACAACATTATACATCCCACATGACCAAATTGTTATCGCGATAATGAAGAATGTGATCGTACAGAGGAAGAAATACAATTATGAAAGGGAAAAATGTGATAAGATACCTAAATTCTGTTATGCAGTCAGAATATATCGATGGTGTGTATGAAGACAATGACTCTGAAATATGCGGCGTAAAAAATAGAGACTTGAGATTTGCGGTGAAAAAAAAATTCGTTTATAAAATCACGGCAAAAAAGCTCCACTTCTTCATATATGTGGCGAAAACTAGAATTCCAAACGGCATAATGGCAAAAAAAACATCTTTAATAAATGCGGCGAAAAAAATTACATTGTTATTAAATACGGTGAAAAAAAATACATTTTTAAAATGTGCGAGGAAAAAATTACATTTTTAAAATGTGCGAGGAAGAAAATTATATCTTTAAAATGTGGAGCGAATTATTTTCACCGTATTTTAAAAATTATAATAGTTTTCGATGCATTTTTAAAAGTGGCATTTTTTTGCTGTATTTTCAAAATTATAATAGTTTTTGTCGTACTTTTCGATGCGTAATTTTTTCGTCGCATTTTTGGAATTGCAATAATTGTCAGCGCATTTTTGGAAGCGTAATTATTTTCTTCGAAATTACAGATGTAATTTTTTACACCAAAAATTTTATGAAATTATAATTAAGCCGCACATTTTAAGACGTAATTTTTGTCACCGTATACTGTTTAACTGTTGTTTTCGTAGACACCGTCGAGATGTCTTTTGAAGAGGAACGTCTATATTTAAAAATATAGTGTTTATATGAATGTGTTGAATTGGACTTATGAAGTAAAATGGCAGAAAAATAAAGAAATGAAGAGAAATGAAAAAATCAGATAGATGATTAATGTCAATACAGATATAATAGAAAAGAGCTAACGGAGACATTTGGTTTAGTACTGACATGATGAGGGGATAGATTATTCATGAATCCTCAAGTAAATCCTCAACAGAGAGAGGGAACAGAGGCAGACGAAACGCAACATGAATGGGAAAAGTACTGGGTGTCCCATTAAAATCGGCAACCGGCTATATCTCAGGGATGGAATTTTTTTTGTAAACAAATATATCTTTAGTAAAAGTGGCATTGAAAAATACTTGAAAATAACTTTCTAAGATTGCTGTTAGTGGGCGTAACAGTAGCCAGAAAATATAAAAATAGAATTTTCTCAGAAAATGCAAAATGAAGAGAGGCCAAAAAACTTTTATTTTAAATTTGACCGTTTCCTGAACAAAAAAGTTTTTAATGTTTTCCTTGCCAGTTGCTTAGTAATGGTAGGGGAAGGTTAAACTTTTATTATGATAAATGCTTATAACTCTGGTTTAACCTCACCTTATTTACTGAAATTGATCACGTTTAAAAGAGCTTTAAATATTGGGGATTTAGCATTATAAATTGCAGTTGTATGCCATTTACAAATGATGCAAGAGGACACTGCCAAAAAAGTTGTCTTATTTTGCGATATCTTTTAAAAAAATTTATATGTATTTCTAAATATCAGGTAGGCTTTTATTCATGTCACGGCGGTGTAAACATGAAATTTTGTGAATCTTGCTACAGTATGTCTTTTTTACTTTATTTCAAACAAATAGAAGTTACAATGATTTTTAAATTTTTAGCCCCGCAAAACTGAGCCGCCACTGGTTCTATTTCTCTCGTTAATGAACCCAGATTTTGTATTGAATGAAAATAGTCAAAATAATAAGATATATATATATATATATATATATATATATATATATATATATATATATATATATATAATAGTATATTAATGGATCAAATAAATACAATCTATTTCAAAAAATAGAAAATACAAACACTATTTAAAACAAAATCAGAATAAAAAACTTACAAATCCAAGTATGCATTAAAGTGCTTCAAAAGATAGGTATTGACAGTTGACAATATTAACTAGTTTTTCGAGAATTGTAAAATTTTTAATTTAAAGACATTAACTGGCAAATGAAAAATATCAATCTCGATAGGAACTGAATTCATTTCCCTACGCATTCGAGAAATAGGGACTGTTAATGCCATAATTCGTACGGTGATATATCACCTCAAACAAATTGTGCGCTCTGAAAGCTCTTTGAGGAACCGATAATCCAATATTATTGAGTAGTTCAGGAGAATCAATACAAAAGTTAACAATCTTATAATGTAGAACAAAATCAAGATATATGCGTCTCACACACAATGGTAGCAACCTCAAAGCATCGGCAGTATCCTCATATACAGACTGCTCCTGCTGCATTCCTTGTTTAAAGACAATGGAACTTAAAAACTTTCTTTGTACTCTTTCCACTTTTTCTTTGTATGTAAAATAATGAGGTGACCAAACTTGAGACGCATATTCTAAGATTGATCGAACTACAGAGCAGTATATTACTTTAAAACATTCTACACTATTAAAATCTGTAAGCATTCTCTTTACAAACCCGAGCAACTTCAAACCCCTGTTCACAATATTATCAATATGGGTGTCGAAGCAAAGGGCCCGATCAAATATAACACCCAGATCCTTCACACATTCAACACGATTAATCATGTGATTATCAAGAAAGTAATCAAAAGTTATCCAATCCCTTTTACGATAAAAAGTTATAATGGAGCATTTATTAACATTGAGGTGCATAAAATTTAACTTACACTATTCAGAGAATCGAGCTAGATCCTGCTGAATGCCTTCGCAATCGTTGCTACTCCCGACAACCCGAAATATCTTTAAATCATCTGCATAAAGAAGACATCTACTGGAAGTTATGACGTCCTCAATATCGTTAATAAAGTAGTTAAAAAGGAGCGGAGCGAGGTGGGCACCTTGACGAACACCAGAGATAACATATATATATATATATATATATATATATATATATATATATATATATATATATATATATATATATCAGATGATTCACAGTTATTAATATTTACTAGCTGTACTCTATCAGACAGGTAACTATTTATTCATTGTAGAAATGATCCATGGGTGGCCAAGCCTTCAAGCTGGTAAATAAGAAGTTGATGTTTAACCTTGTCGCGAGCCTTGGAGAAGTCAATGTACACCTCCCCTCCAAAGCCTCCACCAAGTACTGCTCATAAACGAGCAGATTAGTAGTACTTGATCGACCTGCCATAAAGCCATGCTGTGAAGTCGCTAACACATACCTAAAAAGAGGACACATCTTTTGGTAAACAACACCCTCAAAAATCTTACTAAATAGCGAAAATTTCGAAATTCCACGATAATTTTCGACGTTAGCTCTGTCTCCATTCTTATGGATTAGCGTAATGTAAGTAGTTTTCCATACTTTTGGAAAAACATCCGATGATATAGAGATATTAAAAATCTGAGCCAACACTGCAGATAAAACACCCTGACAATTCTTAACAAATATAACTGGTATCCCGTCGGGTTCGGTACTCAATTTACTGTTCAAGTGATCTATTGCATTAAACACGTCCACCGGCTCAACTTGAAGGAAACTAAGGTTTACAGTTTTCATGTAATTAAAAGTACGGGTCTCACAATGTTCATGCGTGTAGACTGTGGAGAACACAGCTCTAAAGAGCTCTACTATAGCGGTTGAGTCTTCCGCTCTAACATTATTATGTGACATACTATTAGGAAGAGAAAATTTCGTATGTTAGTGCCAACATACCTCCAGAAAAACTTACTATCAGACTTTATAGAATCTTCAATGCCAAATATATGGTTTTGATAATTGTATTTATATGTGCACTTACATAGCTTACGTAACTCTGAAAATAAAATGTAATCAGAATTGGCATTGGAAATTTTATTTTATATTTTATATATATATATATATATATATATATATATATATATATATATATATATATATATATATATATATATGTAAATAAATATAAATATGTCTGAAATGAAGCGTTGTCAAAACTAAGAAATTTGATGCAGGTTGCGTTGAGTCTTATTTGCAACAGTGGTGCAGTTTACAAAAAATGGCAAAAGATCTAAATTATGTTATACGTTATACAGTTGAAATTTTGCATGTGAACTAAAAATTGCATTTAGAAAAACTTTTTCGAATAATTTTTTTCCGATATTTTGATATATAACCTTACTTTTGATTTTTTTGTGGAAAAAACTTAAAATTTGACAGATAATGCTAATCACGTGACTACTATTTTTTTTTTTTGATTAATTTTCATCTCGATCGAAGCAGAAATTGATGCCAAAGTGAAATTTCAAATAAAGCTATTAATAAAAGAAATGAGGCTATATATATATATATATATATATATATATATATATATATATATATATATATATATATATATATATATTTATATATGTGTATATATATATATATATATATATATATATAATATATATATATATATATATATATTGTTGTATTCGCACGCGATATACAATCTAATTTAAATATTTGACCCAAAATTTTACAGCGGTGTTTCGTCCTCGACGTCGACGGTAGGACTCATTAGTGGTCCGACAACGCCTTTACCCAGACACCCTGTGTTGACGTACTTATATATATTTAGATCTTGTATTTGTACTTATTTTCGGGCGGAACGTGTCGGTAGGATATTGATTATAAGTGGTACTGTTTATCGACCCGACGTCGTGATTTTTAATTTTAATCGTAGTACTACGACACGCCCCCCTTCAAGCAACCACTTTCCATATTGTTCCGTGATCTGTGTCTTGTTCACGAATCAAGATGGAAAGCTGGGTGCCTAAGAACTCAACGCGCTGCAAATTTCGGCCCAATTACGCGGATCCAGTCGCTAGTAAGGCAGACTCAATGCGTAGGGGTAAATTCCATGTCAGTTATCTAGCGGGTCCCTTCCCTAAGAATCCCCGAGTCATGGTATCGGAATTGGGTCTTCTAGACGGCTCTAGCGGGTCCCTCCCCTAAGAAACCGTCAAGTTCCACTCTGAACCTGTCGGGTCCCTCCCCTGAAGATTCAGAGCTATTCCGACAAACCCCGCAAAGGTCCCCACACCAGGGATGCCATATTGTATTCGCACGCGATTATACATACAATCTAATTTAAATATTTGACCCAAAATTTTACAGCGGTGTTTCGTCCTCGACGGTAGGACTCATCAGTGGGTCCGTCAATACCTTTACCCAGACACCCTGTGTTGACGTACTTATATATATTTAGATCTTGTATTTGTACTTATTTTCGGGCGGAACGTGTCGGTAGAATATTGATTATAAGTGGTACTGTTTATCGATCCGACGTCGTGATTTATATGTATATATATATATATATATATATATATATATATATATATATATATATATATATATATATATATATATATATATATATATATATATATATATATATATAATGCGCACAACTTTTTTCTGAAACATTTTTAGAGAAACTTTATAGTTTTCAATATAACTCGAAAGAAACATTTTGGTTAACAATAATATCCTACAATTTTTTTTTATGGTAATCACTTATTTCCACCATCGTCCCTTATACATTCCACTTTTCATATCTGCAAAATTACAATTTGGGGGGGGGGTCTTAATTGCTCAATATTTATTTCGAAGAACCAATGATAATTTTTAGGTTGAATTCAAGACATTTTCATGTTTTCATCACAAAGAAATACTTTTAATTATGCAAAACTCCCGTACATGACACAAACCCTTCGGTGAGTCGCTTTTTAAGTTTAATATTCACTCGAGCACTTTATATATTGAATTACAATGCGCACCTTCCGTTAAAATAATAAAAATCACCCATATGGGCAATCCGCAATACAATCAAACAATAGCATCTTTCCGCACTCTTCGTTCGAAATTTCATTTCTTTGACGCGCTGGTACGCTTCCATGCCCATGATGGTAATTTTCCCATCATACCTGGACGACATCTTGCTCGAACAATTATCCGAGTTCACGGATGCCTAACTGCACGATTTTTTAATTTTATTACTTTTTCCGAGTAAGGATATAACGAAGTCTATGACTTTATGATGTTATTGTGGTATTATTGTCTATATAATAAGCATCTACATAGTTTGGTCATAAATTGTGGTCGTAATAAAGCGATGTTACAAATGAAGCAATAAAAGAATGGAAACTGAGAAAGTATAAATATTTTATCGTCTACTTTACATATAATATACGGAATGAAATAACTCTTTAATATGCCCGAATTTTAATTGAGATAGGTTAGAAGTCGCAAAATTTATTATTCTTGTTGCAAAATAGTAATAATCAACAAAAAAAGGTAAAAAAAACAATAGTTTTAAAAATACTTTTGTCGGCCCATTTACATCTCTCGGAGGACTTTTATCTCCAGCTAAGAAAAACTTCATGGTATGTTGAAACAACGTGCAAAATTTCTTTAAAGTCGGTTCGATAGTTTTTGCACAATAATTTTGCAATCCAAATTTTTTCAAAAAACGGAAAATTTTTCAAATTTGATTCAGTCTTAAATAGAAAAGCCAAATATTTGACAGTTTTTTCACGTGTACTAGAGATCTCAAGCTTTCAAACGCTTTTTTAAAATTTGAAATCGGTTAATTAGGGATAGCACAGTAATTGTTTAAGTTTATTCTTAAATTTTTAGCTTATAAACAATTGAATATCTCCGTGAATTTTCATCGAAATTTTTTTCTGAAAACAGTGTTAAAAAGTACTCGGAAAAACACTTCTTTTAAAAACAATTTGAATTTTTGTCTATTCGTTTCCCAGATATAAGCTGTCACTTTACGCTATTTCTAAATAGAACATATTGTTTTCGAATATTTTTAAAAGTTTTATAACGCTTATAACTTACGAAATATCAACTTTTTTACATAGTTTATATAAAATAATGTTTGTTTTTATTTATATTGTACCAATAAAGTATTTTCAGGGAAAATTTTTTTATTTGTTTAAACAATTAATATTTAAAGAATTTAAGAGATTCCAATTGCATACATTTGTATTAAGTTAAAATCTAAAAATCAACATACTTTTGCTATGAAAAAACCGCCTACCGTAGTGTACAGTATCCTAGGTACATAATGCATAAATAACGTAATTTATCATCACTACATAGTATAAAACAAAGTCGCTTTCTCTGTCCCTATGTCCATTTGTATGCTTAAATCTTTAAAACTACGCACCGGATTTTGATGCGGTTTTTTTCAATAGATAGAGTGATTCAAGAGGAAGGTTTATATGTATAATAACATCCATTAAATAGTGGAGAAATACTGTTATTTTTGAGGTTACTAATGTGATGTCGTTAATTATCATATTTTTTTCCGCTTACATTGCAAACGCAGGCTGAACCCTACGAGATCTATCAAATTAATGTACTAATTATTTGTACACATTGAAAAGGTCTACAGAAAACTCCGCGATGGTATATGTCTATCTCTCATGGATATCCCACAATAACATTTTTTGGTCATTTACTTTTTACGACAAATAATGGCAAATTTTGAAGCGATTTTAACCAATACAGCATTAATCCTTATCCAATTAAATAGCTTAAATACATTGTTGATTTAATATAGATCTATATGGTCCTTTACAGCACAAGATTTAAATGAATATTTTCGAAGATATTACAGATTTAAAATTGCGGGAAGTAGCGCTTGCGGCGGTACTGGCCGACCGGGGCGGCGGCAGCGTGCCTATAAATAGCGCGTCGGAGGCCGATGTAATAATTGTTGTAAAAATAAAATAAATAGTCACAGTTTTTCTGTAGTGTATTTAGTATCAGCATTGCACCCGTGCGAAGCCGGGGCGGGTCGCTAGTATATAATAAAAAGAAAGTATAATCGGTACTCGGCATAGTATTCTTTGAACTCCTCTACTTACGAGACATCGCTTTAAAAAAATGATCGAAATTGCTCCATTAGAAGCAGAAATAATATTTTTTTTTGTCACCAACCGCCCTAAATTGTTTATAGTTTCGCCATAAACGCTTGCCAACTTTGACAGCTTGTATCACCGAAACAAATTGACAAAATTTCAACTTTTTTCTTTAAAAAGAAGCGTCTTTCCGAGAACTTTCTAATCATGTTTTCAGAAAAAATTTGCGATGAAAATTCGCGGAGATATTCAATTTGTTTATAAGCTAAAAATTTAACAATAAATTTGAACAATTACTGTGTAGCCCCTAATTAACCGATTTTAAATTTTAAAAATCTTTTGGAAGCTTGAGATTTCTAGTATACTTGAAAAAAATGTCAAGTAGTTGGCTTTCCGATATAAGACTCAATCAAATATGAAAAATTTTCCTTTTTTTAAAAAAAATTTGCATTGCAAAACCATCTAACCGATTTAAATGAAATTTTGCCTGTTGTTTTAGCATACCATGAAGCTTTTTTGGGCCGAATATGAAGGTGCTCCGAGAAATATAAGTGGTCGAAAAAAATCATTATTAAAACTATTGTTTTTTTGTCTTTTTTGTTATTTATTACCATGATAGATAAAAAATACAACGTATTATAATTTTCACTATATTACATTAACCATAACAATTATTTCGATACACAGTGTCTTCTTCAGATGGTAGATAACAACTAAACAAAGTAAAAACTACTCTAAATCTAAATTCAAAAAAGTGTTTAGCTGTGTCACCCAAATAACGGCTAACACAATACAATAGTTAGTTCAAGCTTTTACGAGCTTTCTAGCCACTTGGTACTTCAAACTACTCTTAAGATGTAAAATTTGTTCTCAGAATATTTGGTTTTATAATATGTGCGTACAGAACAGTGTGTATCCAAGATATATGTGTCAGAAAACAAAGAATACCTCCACATCAGCCAAGACAGCCCAATACTATGGATTGAAGAAATGGTTAATACTTGATAGAAAAGTGCAGTATGGCAAGAGAGACATTTATTACGTATATCTTAAGGTAATTCATTCTAAATTAAGTAGCAGACTCTGTAACATAGAATTTGACATATTAGATAAAGAAGTAAGATTACAAATAGAAGGAATTGTACACAAAACATTTTTACCACAAAAAAGAAAACTTAACAAATTAATTTGTATTACAAACATATCTATTAATAAAGAACCAGTTAATAATTTTACTAATCACAAGTTTTACGATAGATTTGTAAACTTGTCACATACTGTATTTTCAAATGAAGAAACCACATTGTTAAGTAACAACAAAAACAGGGAATATTTAGGTTTTGAGTGTGAATTAGCATTAAATAATGATTCAAATTCGGAACTTGATAAGAATATTATTACTAAATTATTCAATCACCAACCGAAGAAACCTCTTTGCTGCCTACATGGATTATAAGAAGGCCTTCGACTCGGTGCCACATGAGTGGCTCAAAACTATATTGAGAATGTATAGGGTCGATAATAATTTTGTTTCCTTTTTAGAACGCATCATGTCAACCTGGAGAACTAGGATCCAATTGCAAGTGCCATCCAGCGACACCATCGAAACTAACACCTTTCCGATACGAAGGAGAATATTTTAGGGTGATTCACTTAGCCCATTGTGGTTCTGCCTTGCAATGAACCCACTATCACGCCGTTTGAACTCAACCAGATGCGGCTTTAGTGTTAGAAATAACAACGAAGGGGTAGTCAGAGTGAATCATCTTCTATACATGGATGATCTTAAACTGATGACTGCTACCAGAAACCAGCTGGAACAAATGCTTAAAATTGTAGAGGAGTTCTCCGGGGATATCGGAATTCAATTTGGACTTGACAAGTGCCGTATTTTGAACATCGTTAAAGAAAAGATACAACCGGGGGCTTTTGAAATGCAGAATGGTGAAACTATAGCTGCAATGGAAGCAGACCAAACATATAAATATCTAGGTATGAAACAGGCTAAAAGAATTGACCATGGCACTATGAAGGCCGAATTGACGGCCGAATTTGTCAGGAGGGTAAGGTGGGTATTACGAACTAATTTAAATAGTAGAAATTTGTTTAAGGCGCTCAACACGTATGCTTGCTCTGCGCTGAGCTACTCTTTTGGAATTGTAAAATGGAGCAGGACGGACATCCAAAACCTGCAAAGAAAAATAAGGACACTCCTAACAAAAGCACAAAAACATCATCCTCGGAGTGCTATTGAACGTACAATGCTTCCAAGATACGAAGGAGGAAGAGGAGTGGTGGATATTGGTAAGCAGCTCGACCAACAAATAATAATTTACGTTCATATTTCCACAGGTTAGCGGAATCTTTCACACTACATCGAGCAATATGCGAGGCAGACGATTCAACGCCGCTACAGTTGAGGGAACAAGACATTATTTCTCACCACCAAACAGACAAAGAGAAGTTACAAACCTGGCTATGGAAGCCACTTCATGGACGGCATCCAAGTGAGGTCAATCAGGACAATGTCGATAACTCAGCGTCGAACTACTGGTTGATTTCAGGATAGATG